>JAOTRH010166888.1:0-12586 GCA_034768845.1 Heliamphora exappendiculata
CTGTTTGTTCCACAACTCATCATTAATTTTGTTTTATTATGAAAGATGTTGGCATAATTGTTAGATTTGGCTCAAGGGAGGTTTGAGTTTGGTATATGAAATAGTTTTTAAGTTCACCTAACTAAAGGATCTCTTTTTATTAGCGTTTATTTATTTGTTTTAGGTGTGACTGACATTTAGAAGATAATAAGAGAATACATTTAGGTGTGATTGACATTTAGTGTTGTTAGCTATCATTAGTGTGACAAGGTTAACCAATGTATATTTGCAAATTAAATGCATGACCATGGCTCCCTCTCTCTATTATTTAGTCTCTCTCTACAATTTAGACATCTCCAACAAATACTTTTATTATTGGGACTCGTGATTTATGACTTCTTCCCTCAAACCTTGCACTACCTCCTGGGCAAACCAGTGAGTATTTTTATGATTCGAACCTTTAAGCGATAGTAGACGAGGGATTTTGTATCTCATTCTTTTTCGACAAGGGAACTAATGGTTAATATTTTTCTTGGCATCACGGGAAAAAGGCTCATCTTTGTAGGGAAGCAATTGGAGAGGAGGTTTGGAATTCTTTGTACAACACATAAATAACTCTCATTGTTGACTCAGAAGAATAAATGTTATATATGTTAACAATTGAAGGTGGAAGCTAAACCTGGTGGGCGCATGTGTTAGACTGCATTTCTTTGCATAGTAGTGTTCACATCAACAATAATTTAACTACAAAAATGCATTTTCTAACGGTGTTGTAATGTTGATTAAATGCATTTCTTCTTCAACAACTACTTTTTCTCTAGCTACAATCAAATGCAATGATTATTTTCAAAAAGTTATCTCACCAATATAAATAAAATCTATAAATAAATTATACCCTTTGCTCAACGTCAACTTCGATTATCGCCAGAGGAAACAAATTGATAGTGTTAGTGTAAGGTCTCATTTGGAATGTTTAAAAATGTTGGTTTTTAGAGGTTTAACTTTATCATCAAAAAGAGCAAGAACACAAAATAAGATTATTTGGAATGTCCAAAAATACTGGACTTTTAAAGTCCATTTGGAACCCAAGAGAGAAAGAAAAGAAAAAATTAGTTAAGTTATAAGATAAAAGGGAAAAAAAGTTTACATTTTCTTTTTATCTCGTTTAGATAGACATAACATAATTGTTAAGCTATGAGAAAATAAAGTGTCTTGATAATTTTACCAAACTAACCTTATAACAATGTCATTTTATTTATTTATTTATTTTATTTTTAGTGAGTCTCTTCTATGCACTTACGCAGCTCCTTCAGTTTTATCATCCTCAATTTCACTTTTGCTCACCGGATGATCACATAATCACCAAATGCAACTAAATTAACATTAGAAAAAAAAAATGTCGTTGAAATTAAGAAAGTGCAGAGAATTTATGGGTTTGTTTCAAGTACGACAAATTAAAATAAATAGAAAAATAAAACCAACCTCCATCATTGTGTTAATTAGCTATACTTTCTCTTTGTTCTTCTCATTGAATGCCTCAACAGCTTCCTTGTACTTTTTCTCCTGCGAGCAAACAAAAATCCTGAGTTTTGAAAATTCAAGCAAATTTCTCATACAACCGATTAATCCAAGTTTTGATACTATGAAGCTTGACATATGAAGTGGGAATCTTCTAGAATGACCAATCTGATTATGATATTAAAGCTCAAGAATTCAGCCGCAGGCAGTCTTTTACCTTTTTTTTCTGGCAAGTGGCCCAGTGGCTTCAACTCCTTGTTGGCTGCATCAAGTTTCTTTCGGGTAACTTTTCAGTCTTTAATCAGCATTACAACACCGTTAGAGAAGGTATTTTTGTAGTTAAATTATTGTTGATGTGAACACTACCATGCAAAGAAATGCAGTTTAACACATGCTCCCACCTTGTCTAGTTTCCACCTTCAATTGTTAACATTCATGACATTTATTCTTTTGAATCAGTAATGAGAGTTATTTATGTGTCGTACAAAGAATTCTAAATTGTTGAGTGTATATTTTGTATTCTGCGAACCCATATAATTAGTATTTTATTTATATGTATTTAGGTTAGGCTGGAGTTATAAATTCATAAGAAGTCTAATACATGTAGATTTTATAATTATATTGGAACTAGGATTTTAGAGTTGACCTATAAATAAGACTCTATAATTTTAATTATTTTAGGTAAAAGAAAATCAAAATGGTAGAGATATAAGAAGAGATGAAAAAATATCAAGGGCACGGAAATAAACTTTGAACGGGGTAATGGGGTATGTTTCAGGGTTCAGGATGTGGGTGTCGGATTTTAAGGTATTTTTAATTTCGAGATTGTATATTCTACAATTATAGTGGATTATCTCTCACCTGTGAACGTAGACAGGTTGTGCTGAACCACGTAAATTCTTGTGTAATTTTTCTTTAGTGTGTAAAATAATTTTTGCTTCCGTTCGCGTTTGGAGATTGATATTCAAATTTTTACAAGTGGTATCAAAGCCGACGGTAGATGATTCGAAGCCGTGGTGGGTGTTCGGAGCAAGGTATTATTATTTATTTTTGATTTGATATAAATTAAAAATTAATTTGCACAAGAGAAGGAAAGAAAAAAAATGCAGCAACGGCGACACTGTTTTTCGATAGAGCAATTTTTTTTCCTAAAACCAAGCAACAATTTTTGTTTGAAACGAAGCATCAGTTTTTTATGTGGATTTAAACGTAATTACTGTGGGCGTGCTCTCTATCGTACTTATCTTGGACACAGGCGTTATGTGCAGAATATTTTCAGATATATTAAAAGGATTAAGAGGAGTGCCAAGAAACTACAAATATATGATGAACAGATGAAGGACATATTATTTAATAATATATGTGTGTCGAGGTTGCTTAATGGAATTGATTTGAAAAATAAGAGGTCCGATCGCCAATCAGATAAAATTGTTGTAAAGGTGATAAAAATTATTGAGAATGTATCTCTGGGGTCTGAGGCAAAGAAGACTGATGCTGTACAGCATGTCCTATTGTTCATCGTAAGTGGCAATGCCCCATCAGATGCTGTTCTGACACCGAACAAGATATTTGTTAGCGTTGGTGAGGGTAATCCAGAGACCTGAATAGTGGACCCTGATTAGTCCGATAGATTCCGGATGCTAAAGAAACTAAGGTATAAGCTTATCGGTAGAAAGGACAGTGAATATGTCCGGCATGGAATAGAAGTTGTGGATCGCTTTTGTCCTGTTAATGTGTTGACAGATTATAAAGACATATTGTTAGGATACGTGAAAAGTATTCAGAAGGGGACAATGTATTTAGTGGCTGCTACTCTTGGTGCAAAAGAGTGTAAATACATCGTGTATTTTAAAACTGTTTAGTTTATTTATCTCATGAGGTAAATTAATGCCTTTTTGTTGTATTTTAATATTCAGATTAATGAAGGTGGACGAATAAAAACTAGAGTTGTGGAAGGTGTATCAGCCAGTAATTTCACTTCAATAGAACTTGCATTGCCTAATTTGTTTTATCAATTGAGATTGAAATACGGTTACAAGAGTATTAAGGTGGATAAAATATTAATAAAGTATTCACTTTTATGTGCTCCCAATGTCAGTGGATTGGTTATGGTAAATGTGTAGACTGGAAGTTAGATGAAAATGATAGTCTGCAGGCTTATTTTGTATTTCCTGTAGATTATCAGTGTGAGTTAATTTATTATGAAAATGGATATTGTTCTATTAATGATAAACAAGCCCCATAGATGGTCAAGTACCGTTTGAAAAAATCTAATATCAAAAGGGGTGTTACATATTGTAAAATAAAAAGATGTCTGAAGTATTCTACTAGTGAGATCCCGGAAGAGTCTGTAATTAGACCGTCGTCAATCAATGTGATGGGCAAAAAATACAATAGAGAACATGTTGATGTTTGGCATTGTGCTCCTAGTAGTGCTGTTCCAATCTTCACCCGGTCTAATCTGTTGATTGGAGGTTTTGGAGAATCTAGATAAGTCATTGATGAACGTATAGCTCGTACCAGCGTGTCGAAAATTGATATACGCAAAGGAGGAGTTGGCATACCGGAGTTGAATCATGGACCGTCCGTTTCTGAAGTTGAAATTGAGAAAGATAAAGTGGAGAGAAGGGGCTCTGTTATCATGGACTCTCAAGAACTTTCTAATGTATTAAGAAATGTAATAATAAGTGTTAAAAATAGTGATAAAAGTAGAGAAGTAATTACATATGAAAAGAAAAATGTTATAAGCAAATGAGATGTTTAAAAATTTTATTAGCATATTTGACAATTCACAATGTGCATTTAATAAAGTTTGATAGAAATTTTCATTGATAAAGTTAAAGATTACATTAGAACTTAACTCTTAAATTAACTCTTAATTTAATAATTAACATTTTTATTTATACCTCGCAGAGTTTCATCCTCTGGAGGGTTTAATAGAGTTGACTCCCTCCCTGAATAAATATTTAATAATAAATTAAATATTTAATAAAAAAAAAAAGTTAATATATTTATTTATGTCTCGCAGAGTTTCATTCTCCGGAGAATTTAATAGGGTTCATTTTTCAACGTAAATAAATATTTAAGAAATTAAATAATTAAAAAAAATCAAAATAATAACATATTTATTTATGCCTTGTAGAGTTTCATCCCCGGAGAGTTTAATATGGTTGTTTCCCCCTTAATTGATATTTAATAATAAAGTAAATAATTAATAAAAAAATAAAATATAACTAACATTTTTATTTATCATCGCAGAGTTTCATCTCTCGAATAATTTAACAGGATTGATTCCCCACATAAATAGATATTTAATAAATAAAATAATAACAAAATAAAATAAAAACAACTAACATAATTAATGTTAATGTATATGTTATTCGACACTCTTTTTGAATTTTAAATTCACGTGGAGGAGGATTCCTTCAAAGAGTAATTTATCCCATGTGGGAGGAATATAATATCCCCATGAATAGTATATTTTATTTTTGAATTTTGAAATTCAAATAGTAATTTGAAATGAATTAATATAATATATAATATATTTATTATATGTAGTGGAGGACAGCTGGCACAAAAAAATTTATATTGTTAATGAAAAATATCATAAAAAAATAAAATATTTAAGGAATTTTTCTTGTATTGTTTTATGTAACGATGATATGTCATATTACAATGATATTATTCTTGAACCACTATTCAAAAAATAAGCAGATCATAATGTAATTTTTGAATTCATTAATGAAAATATCTATTAATATTGTTAAATGTGAGTGATTAAATATACTGATTAAATTTCTGAATATTTCATTTAATTTTTAATTTATTGGTGCAAGTTGTATTCTATTACATAAAATTAAAATTATCATTTAAAATTAAAAATAAAACAGTTCAGTAGACAATTACTATTCACTTGTTGAAAATCAAGTAAAACAAAATCATTTTTAGATTCCTATGGAAAAAATGATGGGACTTGGACGTCCCTTACTATGTGAAGTTTGTAATTCACAATTTCGATGTGGGAAGAACAATTACGTTTTTTTATTTTTTTATTATTTATTTAATTTATTAAATGTCTATAAATGTGGGAATTAACCATGTTAAACTCTCCGGAGGATGAAACTCTGCGAGATATAAATAAAGATATTAATTTTTTAAAATTTTTTAATTAAATATTTAATTTATTATTAAATATCAATTGAGGGGGGAAATAACCATGTTAAACCATCCGGAAGATAAAACTCTACGAGACATAAATAAATATATTAATTATTATTTTTATTAATAATTTAATTTATTAAAAAATATCTATTCATGGAAGGAATTAATCCCGTTAAACCCTTCGAGGGATGAAACTCTACTAGGCATAAATAAAGATATAATTTTTTTAAATTTTTTTAATTAATTATTTAATTTATTAAATATCTATTCATGGAGGGGATCAACCTTGTTAAACTCTCCGGGGGATTAAACTTTGCGAAGCATAAATAAAGATGTTAATTATTTTTTTTCTCTATATATTTAATTTATTAAATATATGAACATATGCAGAATAAATATCAACATTTACTCCGGCCAATCCATTGTCGTTGAGAGGGGAGATACAATACTTCAATTGATGAGGGGGTAATATTATCATGCGACGGTGATGTAAAATAACATACTAAGATGAAACTGAAACTAAATTCATTCCGTTTATTTAATCATTGATACATTGGGTTCTTTCTGTAGGACTCCAAATATTTCATTACGACCAACCACGACATCATTCACGGAGATGATCTCCGTGGTTAACTGAACAATGCATTTTTCTGGGAGAATGATTATGTCATAGGCTGAGAACACTTCTCGACGCATAGCATCTCGTACGATCACCATGCAATCTTTTACCAAGTCTGCATAGTACCCTCCATCATGTGGGTAATAATATGCACTGAAAGCAATGTCCTCCATTATTCTATGGGGAAGCTCCCCTTTTAACACCACGCACTCACAGTCTCATCTGTCCAACAGCCGACGGAAGAAGACTCCAAGACGGGAAGCATTCCACCTCATTGCCCACGTGTACATACCACGTGCAGCACCTGAGACTATTTCTAGGATTTTCTCCTTCCGAAAAAAAAAATATTGGTAGAAAAACTTCACATAATGTTGAAAATAATTTCTCTTTATTTCACAATAGAGGTCAGTAGGCAGATGACTGAAAATCTCTCCAAATCGAAGATCCATTGTTATGGGACAAATACTTTCTACGAGACTCCATTTATAGTGATCAATAACTACTATTAAGAGGTAACATCTGTGTATGAAAATTATAAAATCAATTTATGTCACATCTATAATATTTGCTTTAATAAAGCAATATATTCATTTTATTTTAACTTCAGAATCCTAGATTAATAGTGAGGAATATTAACATTGAATGCATTCTATATAAGAAATAACACTTGAAAAAAGGAAACATAATAATATAAGACGTCTGGTAATATATATAGAATATAGAAAATATACCTCTTCGAGAATAACAGTGGGTGAAATAATATATTTAAATATAAATAATATCCTGCGTAAGGAGAAAGCTTCCATTTTTATACAATTTTGCATGTGAAGTGGGACCCACATTTCTCACTTTCCGCTTAATACATTTACTTTTTACTTTTCACTTTTCACTTTGTCGGTGACAGCTGTCCACCACTACATAAATCTGAATATAATATTCAGAAATCTCAATATCCCCTTCAAAATTCAAAATAATAGTGGAAAAAATATTCCCACTTAAAATTGTAGTGTACTTTTTACTATTTACTTTTAAATCTTGTCGGTGCCAGCTGTCCTTCACTACATACATGTGGGATATTTCAATTACTTTATGGCATCACCCACATGACGTTGTCGGTCACGTGGCGCGCCTAACGGCGCACAAGGGAAAAACCTATAATATTATATTAGGTTTTTCCCCCTTAACAATTACAGGGATGCCTCTACGAAAAAGTTTATAAGAAAGCATTCTCATTCTTCTCAGTTGATAGCCATATAGTAAATCCAAAACCCCTAAGTGAGAACATCCATAAATATGGTCAGACCTCCCCTTTTTTTCAGAGTTCAAGAAAAATCTCTCTTCCTAACATATCTTCAGTGCAATTTAATTGCACAATTTGTACTAGACCACATCTGGACCCTCTTCATGTTGTACAATCGTACCTATAGAAGGGTTGCTATAGAAACCCACCAAGACAATGAGCCACACCTTCACATCCTTCTGCAAACGAAAAAATGATTTAACATCACAACTCCCACACACTGCGACATCAAAGACCCACTTGTGGTGAATTAGTCTTTCCATCCAAATATACAAGTACCACGTTCTGATGCTCACGTGGCATACTACATAGCAAAGGAAGAAAATTTCATTAACAATGGAGTACTCAATGCAACTAGGTAGAGTCCAAAGAAGACTAGAGATGCCATCTGGACAACTATCCAGGCTGAATCTACTTCAAAATCTGACTTCTTATGCAGAGTACAAGCTCAACAACCGTTTATATGGGTAACCCAACTACGTAACTTGGAATACGCAGCCAATCAACAATAGCCAGAGCCACCGGTTGTTTATTTACCAAAATATATGTGTTTTCCTAACATCCTACAGAGCATTAGGGACTTGACTGACAACAATATCCTATGCGGAACTAAAAATTTATTACACTTATTTTTCAACGACCCACAAGCCATACAAGACGTTCACTATATGCACTAAGAAATTATTTAGCATATTAAAAATAGAATAATTATAGAAACGACAGATCCTAACGTGTTATCAATTTCAGGAACCAGAGATGAAGCCGGATAGCCCTCTAAGCTTAATCCTTGAAGGACCATCTACCTCCGGAAAGACTTCATAGGTAAGGAGTTTAGGACTGCATAATTACTTCTATAGCGTGGTGAATTTTTCTACATATATTCCACATGCATTATATAATGTTGTAGATGATTTAGCCATTAATCACTCACATTTAACAATATTAATAGATATTTGATTTTGTGCAGAAATCAATAAAACCAAGATTTGAGCACATCTCGTTGAAGATTAAAACACACTATTCATTAAAAGATTAGAAGACTGTTTTGGGATTTGAATTGATCTTTAAAGAGCTTTTATCCTGTGTGGCACGAAAGATTTTGAAATCAACGGTTTATAATTATTTTGCTAATCGAATCGTATATATAGTGAAATAATTAAAGGAGAAGATGTCTCTTAAGATTTTTCAACGCTACGAATTTATCAATACGGTCAGATTTTTTATATTTTGAATGATTTGATAGAATTGGACAGATCGACTTATATTGGGATTGATAGAGCAAGGTCAGAGGTGATCAGAGGCAATCGAATTTGATTACGGGTAACCAGAGGCAATCGAGAGCAATCTGGTTTAATTAATAGCGGAAGACTAATTATCAACGGATGCAGCTAGAATTTAAGTTGCAGGTGGAGTCAAGTGAGACGGCGATTTCCTAATTTGACAGATGATTAGCAATCGGGACATCTCGACAAATAGGTGTCGGGCATCTTAGTGTGGAGGTGCGGGCCATGCTGTTTTGAGTGTGGCGGATTGACGACGACGGGAGAATTGACATTGACATCGGTTATCTTCAAGGTGGTTTGCAGAATTCAAGCCAAGCTGAAAATTATTGAGTGTATGTCTTGTATTCTGCAGACTCAAATAATTAGTATTTTATTTATATGTATTTGGGTTGTGCTGGAGTTATGAATCTATAAGAAGTCTAATACACGTTGGGTTTTATAATTATATTGGGACTATGATTTTAGAGTTGGCCTATAAATAAGACTATATAATTCTAGTTATTTTTTGTGGAGAGAAAATTAAGGGATAGAGATGTAGGGAAAGATGAAAAAATACCGGAGGCACGGGAATAATCTTTGAGCGAAAAAACGAGATTTGTTTCAGGAATCGGGTTGTGGGTGCCGAATTTTAGGGTGTTTTTGATCTCGATTGTACATTCTATAGTTATAGTGGATTATCTCTCGCACTCATGGACGTAAGTTAGTTGTGCCGAACTATGAATATGTTCATGTGATATTTTCTTTGGTGTGTGCATGAATGTGTGCTTCCGTTCGCATTCGGAAATTGGTATTTAAATCCCAATACAAACCTCCATCTCTAATTGCTTCCGGACAAGGATGAGCCTTTTTCCTGTGATGCTAGGAGAAATATGAACCATTAGTGCTCTCGTCAAGAAAGAATGAGATACAAAATTCCTTGTCTACTGTTGCTTTAAGGTTCGAATTATAAAAATACTCATTGGTTTGACCAGGAGGTAGTGCAAGATTTGAGGGAAGAAGTCATGAATCACATGAGTCCCAATAATAAAACTATTTGTTGGAGATGTCTAAATTGTAGAGAGAGACTAAATAATAGAGAGAGGGGGCCATGGTCATGCATTTAATTTGCAAATATACATTGGTTAACCATGTGACACTAATGATAGCTAACAACACTAAACGTCAATCTGTCACGCTCCAAACTCCGGGCCACGTGAAACACCCATAAACAACCAGATAAAACCCAACTCGAGAATACACTCTATCAAAGACAAACCATATATGCATTGTATATAAACGCCAAACGGCAAAGTTACACGGCTCCAACGCCCGTAAAATATATTATAACATACATGTAAAAAGCTAACAAAAAGGAAGACTACACTCTTCCACCTTCTCCGGCACCTCCATATCATCCAGCGTGACCGGTACCTGAATAAAAACAAATCCCACATTGTGAGCCAAGGCTCAACAGAAACTAGGCAGGCATGCAGTATAAACAAAACATGCTCGGAAACCAAAGTACAGGTTTAGACTCTCTTTCAAGTCTTGAAAACAGTTTTCACATGCAAACCGGAAAGCGATGATACAACCATATTTTTTACTCACTCACAGGAGCCCGAAAATAGTTAAAAAATAATTTTTAAATCGCGATTCACACGGCTCTAAAAAAATAATTTGAAAGCTGATTTATCCGTCCCATAATGCAATCAATGCAATCTATGATACATACAACCGGCCCTCACGCACCGGAACCACAGTCCTAACACTGAGATAGAATCCTTGCATAAACATACATTCCCGGGATAAAACCGTATACTATGGGATAAAACCATAGATCAAACCACGGGGTAAAATCGTACACCGCGAGATAAGATCGTACACCACGGGATAAGACTGTAAACCAGACCACGGGATAAAACCGCATACTTTATCGTAAGCCACGGGATGGAACTGCCGACCACGGGTTATACCACGGGATAATACCGCATACCACGGGATAACACTGCATATACAGAATAAAACTAAAATTACGGGATAACACCGAACATTCCTATGCATAACCTAATCAGGATTTAGATGCATATTACATACCACATACACTACATGCATGTGCCCCCACAAATCCATCACATCCATGCCTAATAAAACTCTGAGTTCTACAGCATGCAACCACGATACACATAAGATATCATGCCATGTAATCCACTTACATAAATAAACAGTTATAAATGCACTTAGCCATATAACCTGTCATTCAATACCCGAATGACCCGTCCACAAATCGGGACCCGTCCACACACAGGGACAACTAACACCTAACCCGAAGGCCAACACCTGACACCTCTCACAGATCGATTCTCACCAGAACCCCACCTTAAACCAAACCACGAACCCACACATCGTGCACATAACCAGCACTCACGCAACCATGCCACAAACCCTGAATCAACCATGCACGTCACACTCGAGGACGGCATCACATAAACATCCCGGGCCACCACACGACCCCCGAAACCACAACGCTATTAACCAAACCCCAAAAGAAATTCACTGGTATTTGAATCGATCAATTTTCATAAATCAACCAATTGAATACCATAGGATGCCAATCGAAAACCATAACCCAACCACAGAACCACCAAAACACACCTCAACACTTCAGTCGACCGAACCAAGCCCCTAGTCGACCGAAGACCACACTGGAAACTCATAAAACACCAAACAGCACGGTTCAGTGGACCGAACCCCATGGTCTAGTCGACCGAACTCAAGATCCCAGGTTCAGTCGACCGAACCTCAAATCCAGTCGATCGAACCCAAGCTGTAACCATTTTTGAGCGACGGGTTCAACCCTTCAAACCTCGAATCGAAGCCTCCAAACTCCAAAATAACACCTGTGAACATCCACACGCATAGGCTTAACACCAAGACCTCAAAAGAAACTCCCGGTACCCGATTCCATCCACCGAAATCGACAAAAACCCAGTTTTTAACTCAAAAATCCAATTTTACAGAAAACTAGATCTACAACAATTTGACTCGTAAAAAGACACCCGATTACCCATAGCACCCTTATAACACATACAGGTCTAGAATCCTACATTGGTGAGTTAAAAATTTGACACCTCGAACCACGTGCAAAATCGAGTTTCGCCAGAATCAAAATTTGATCGAATGATTGCGTAGCCCACGACGCCAATACCAAGGATCCGCTGTTGGATCGTTGAAAATCGAGCCCCGAGCCCTCGAGAACTTAGAGAGAAGGTAGAGAGAAAAATAAAAAACTTATGAGTTAAGTTTTAGAAAATATCTTTATGAAAATATCTAACTCTAGATATTTATAGGTCTCCAAAATATTTTTTTTTTTTTCAATTTCGATATTCGTGCCATAGCGGCTCACGACCCCGGGAATCTATCCCGCATGCATATCTATGTCCGATCATGCATCAAAAACAGTAAAAATATGCTCAAACGAAAATACGTAACACGCGTTCAAAAACGCCGAAAAAAGAAAACATATCAGGATCTCGCACAATCACACCTAAATCTATTCTCTTATTATCTTTTAAATGTCATGCACACCTAAAACAAATAAATAAATACTAATAAAAAGAGATCCTTCAGTTGGGTGAACTTAAAAATTATTTCATATACCAAACTCAAACCTCCTTGAGCCAAATCTAACAATTATGCCAACATCTTTCATAATAAAACAAAATTAATGATGAGTTGTGGAACAAACAG
>JAOTRH010166930.1:0-12583 GCA_034768845.1 Heliamphora exappendiculata
AATTAGAATTTAAATGCATGGATTGAATTTTGTATTTTGTAAATCACATTTAGAAGGCCTTTTTTCCGGATTCCTCTTCCTCGTCGTCATGAGAAGAATAAACAAATATGGTTATTCAGAATAAATTTGAAAAAAAAATCACTACAAACAAAAAAAAAACCTACAAAAGGAAAAAAAAAAAAAAAACTATTAAGTTACAGTTTTTTTTTGTCTTATTTGAAAAAAATTTTGATTATTTTTTTATTTTTTTATCTCTTATGACAAAAGAAATTTAAAAAATATACTTATTTGAACTAATATTTTTTAAAAATTACTAAAGACAAAAGACATAGTATAAAAAAGCAAAACCAAATGCACTAAATTTTGTATATTTTTTGGATCACTTTTTTTTTTAATTAAAATACTTAGAATACTAAATCCAACAGCAAACCTATCACAGTATCTATTTGTATTCGAATTAACTAGTGTTATGATTCGAATGTAAAAGAATGGTCAAAATTTAATTTATATATTTTGTTTGTAATTGGATTATAGTATTACTGTTTCTGAATTAGTAAAAAAATAAAAACTGCTAATTAGATTACCAGTCATGACCGAGAACAAATAGCGCCCAAAACATGGTCCCCTGAGCAGCCCAGTAAAACGGCCAAACAACCCAGCCGTCGAAGTAAATCGCCGCCGCGGCCATCCCGATAACCACCACAGCGTCTCTAACGACATAGCTCAGGGACCGCCAGGGATCCTTAACCCAGCAGTGACTAGGAATCGCCGCTCGAATCTCGGCTATCCTAAACGGTGGAGGCGCACTTGGGTCGAACTCGCCTTCATCGGTCTCAACCTTTTTATGATAGCCGACGCCATTAATGGCCTTTCCTTCTCTCTCCACGCCGCCGTTAAGAGACCGGCCGTTCAGTGTACTAGAAGTAACCGCGGTACGTCCTGCTCCGTCATCTTGATCTGCACAGAAACATTTTTTTTCTTACTTGAGAATTGAGAAAGAACCAATAATCTTGTAAGGGACAGGAAATCTAATCTATCAATGTCCATGTTTGATAAGATTCAACTCTTTGCCAATAAAAGACATGCATTGCGCCTCTGTAAAATAAGAATGAGGATCTTTTTCTCCATTTGTTGGTCTGAACAATTATTTAGCTCACAGTCACACTGCCATTGCCATTCCACCCAGTAATCTTTTGGCGTCACCTGCTGTAATCTGTAATGCCCTAAATGTACCTGAACTATACATTTATGTGATTTTTTTTTATTTTTTATGTAGGAGCTACAGGAGTATTTGGGCTATACATTTACGTGGGTTCTATTACTTTTTTTTAATAATAATATGTACCCAAAATTTATCTTGGATTATGTCCCGGAATTTAAAATGATTAACCTATTTGCAGTTTTGGGAAAAATTTTGGGATTAGCTTATGAGACTCTATGTTCTGTGTTTTTTTTTTTGGCTGAACCGAATACAAGAAAAATGAGAGAAAATACCGAGACAAAGAAACAATAAAACAAAAAGGGAGATGATCGATCACGTGTGCTTGCAAAAAAATATGTTGCCATATTCGTTTAGAGCTTTGCAGAAGGTGGCATGCAATAATGTTTTCATTCCACCACCATTACTTACAGCCACCCACCACCACACCGTAGTATTGCCCGGCGCTGGCCTTTTCAAGGAGGAATGTTTATTGAATTTAACATGCTATTATAAGGTTTGTTTATGCGAACACTTTCCAAAAGAAAAATCATGCAAATAGTGCCCGAAATTAGCCATTCTATGAGACAGCTGTGGATGCATGATTGTGCTTTCGGTTACGTTCCGAGATTGGGTGATAGAATTCTAACAAGTTGAAAGGCTTACCTTGACTCATCTGAAAGTTGCTCCAGGTACTCTCTTTTCCTGCTTCTTTGGATTCCACCATCACCATCTTCGTCTATATATATATATATATATATATCTGTGTGAGTGTGTGTATCACCCCTGTTTATACAGTTATGACACCAATATATATGACGTGGAATGAAAACAAGAGCCAGGGCAGTTGGGAATAGTTTGCTCCCAACTCTCTCGATCCTGGCTTTGCAGAGTCTCCGAGTGACATACAAGGGCAACTATTCAAGTCCTAATATGTATGTGCGTGTATATATATATACTCAACAATTTTTCCTAATAAATTGAAAATATGCTTCAATATTTTTATCGAAAATGCATTAATATTTGTGAAAATAAAAAATTGTACCTTTAAATTATTGGGTGAGTGTTTGATATTGTTAAAATTAATAATTTATAAATGGTAATTTGTAGCAAAAGTTGCATTTGTAAATATATTAGCTTTTAACTAAAATAGAAATTTTTTTTTTATAAATTATAACAAAAGATGTGAATATTTAAAAAGAATTATAGCTTATTGTTAAATTAGTAGTAGAAAACTAAAAACTGACCTTAAAAACTTGGCCAAACACTCCCACGTGTATTAGGTCCCAATTGGTAACTAGCTTAAAAAAATTTTATTTTTTATTTTTTTATGTTTTAGCAAAAAAATTAAATTGAGTTTAAAGTAAATTGTTTGATAACTTAGTTTTTAACCTAATTTGTTTGAAGTTGATTGTTTGGATAAAAATATAACTTTTTTACTTTTTGTTCAAAGTTGACAAATTTATCATTTTATATATTTGATATTAATAATTATATTTAGTTAGTAGTAGTAGTATATATAAATTATGAATAAAAAGTATTATTATATTTTAAAAATAGTGAGAGTTTAATTTGAATATTCTATGAGTTTACGTTTTGATTTGAGTTTTTAACTTTTTAATTTTTTTATTTTATTGTCTTTTTGTCATACGAACAAAATTATTTTTTTTACATTTTTAATCAAAAAAAATCAAATTACCAATTAAACCCTTAGTATCATAACTTTCTTGTCTTTACTAAGAAAAATTATTAGGTCCCTTTGCTCAAGTGATAACAAATAAAAAGTTCCATGTAAATAAATTGGTTTATTTTTATCTTTTACTTACTATTAAATAAAAATGAATTATTATTATTTTATTTGAATTTTTATTTTCTAAATAATTAAATAGTAGTACCTAATGTTGTGACTTGGTATTTTGCCGAATAATTACTCCTCTATTGGGCTTGCCGCTTGCAACAATTATTGTACTGTCATTACCATATCATATATTTATATATAATATAAAGTATAGACCCCAATGTTCATGAACTGAGATGGTACGAGGGGAAAATAGACGGGAATTAATTTTCTATCACAATTTCAAGCAAGAGAGAGTTATTTGTTTTTCCATAATACTATATACATAAATTTTATCTATTGATTAATTACAGAAATTAAATTCCAATAGTCTATTAACATTAGGATTTTATTTGTTTTAACGTAGAATATTTTACAATAAAGTTTTCATGTAAAATTATTTATTTTTAAAATATTTTTTTGTTTTTGTTTTTTGATATTTGACTGATACTTAAAAAAATATTTTTAAAAAAATAAAAAATAAAAATTATCGCCACTGCCGCCACCATTGCCATCGCTTCCGTTGACACCACTAGCACTATCACCGTAAATTACTGCATGTCGCGGCCAGATTACCTCAACATAAGGGAATCTAGGGTTCGGTTGTGGAGAATCTATCTTCCACCATTCCTATACAGCATTTATTTCATTTGCCAATTTTGCTTTAAATCAGATATTTAATTTTAAATTATTTTAAATTAAAAAATTTTAAATTTTGTTTGGTTAAGAAAATAAGAAGTTTTAAGCAATTAAAAAGGTTAAATAAGCTTAATTTAAAATTTCATTATTACCTTTTAGTCTAAGGGTTCGATTGGCTACTAGCTTAAATTTTTTTTTTTTTTTTAGTTAAAAAATTAAATTGAGCGTAAGACAGATTTTTTTGCTTTTCTCTTTTTTCACCAGTATGAGCATGTTCATCAAATTAGCTATCTTTATCTGTCAGCTAAAATAGAGTGTCAATTATTAAAAAATTTACTCCATATAACTACCTATTTTGGTTGTTGTACTTTTGTCCCACCAAATATAGTCAGTGATTTTGGTTAGCTAAATATTAAAAGATTTTTATTAATGGTCGAGTGTTGTGATGTTGAATTATCAAAAGTATTTTTAAATTTTAAAAAATAATGTATGAGTTTTCAAAAAAATAAAAGAGAGAACATAGAGAACTTGAAATGTTTTCAAAAAAAATTGTTAACTAATGTACGGGGTGATCCACAAATTTAATTTATAGGATGGGTTTGATTTAGTTTAAACAAACCCATCAACGGTCGAATAATTGCGAAAGGAGGTAAATATGAACTAACCGGCGATTATTCACCGAAAACCATTCCGATGGTAAATTTAAAACTATATTTTTGATTAAAAAAAATTGAAAAAAAAGCAAATTGATAAAGTTTTGGCTAAGAATGTTAAATTATGCATACCTTTAGCCTTAGTGTTCCACCTCTTTTGTAAAGGATAAAAATATACTTCCTTTCTAGGTTTCATTATAATCAGGTTTTCTCGCGTGTTACCTTATAAAATGTCTATGCCAAACCTACCCTGCAAACGGCAATGTCAAATAGTTTGAATTGACTTCGGTCAAATAACCACAAATGCCATCAACTCGGTTACTTTTCCTCAATGCCCGTGTGGTCTCGGCCAATATGCACTCAATCACAAATATCTTTCAGTCCAATCACATTAAATATTGTAAGGTGTCGATCGAACCTCATTTAATATTGTACGATTTCAGTCACGTCGCAATAAATGCAACCTCTTTTAAGACTGTGTCCTCCCTTTTTCAACTTGGAGCTTGGGCACCTAATGTTGAGCTATATTTTGTATTCTACATAGCCTGTATTTTATTATATTATTTTGGTCTATATGTAATTGAGTTAGAGCAGAATTAGGAGTCCACTAGAATTCTTTATGTATAGCGATTATAGTAATATAGGCTAACTAGAATTCTTTTGAGTTTCTAGGTGTACGCCTATAAATAGGACACTAGAGGAGTCATAACAATAAGATCATGAGACAGAAAATTGAGAGACTAGCTGGCAGAGAGAAGGGAGACGGGTGCTGTACTCTTTCACATACGACATAGTGAAATATTTTCTTTCGCTCGTGGACGTAAGCTGGTGTGAGCCGAACCACGTAAATTCTCGGTATTAACTATTTCCTGCTTTTGTACGTGATTTTGTTTCCGTTCGTGTTCGAGAATTACTGTTTAAATCTCAAAAAATAGTATCAAAGCCAATGGCGAACGATTCGAATTCGGGGTGGATGATCAAAGTAAGTTATTTTTTTTATTTCGTATTGTATAAATCAGAAAAATATTATTTCGCACAAAAAAAATAAAAAATTTTTTTTGCAAAATCTAAATTTGAGTGAAGCAGTGCCGACGTGCACAATTTTTTGCACGGGTTGTTTTTTTTTAAAACGGCAGCAACAGTGATTGCGTTTTGTTTTTGCACATCATTGGTTCGTGGTTAGAAATTGCCTTGTTCAATTGAAGGAAGTCCACTAATTATTGGGATTTGAATTGATCAAATTAGTTGAAGGAAGTCCACGTTCGTATAAACTCATTGTTGAAGATTGGGTTTTAAGATTGGTATTCAATGGTGGTGAGTGATTGAGTTTAGAATTGAAAAGGATTTAAGGTGCAATTATCCTGTGTTGCCTAAATTTTTTAAAACCAAGCAATAAGGATTTTATTTTAAGAAATGGAGCAGTTTTCGTCTTTCAATCATCAAGCAATGGCATTGATAGGATTTGATATTACTGGTCGTTGATTGGGTTTGGCACCAAATTGATATTGAAGGATTTTTATCCAGTGTGGTAATTGAATTAAATCAATGGTGCTGTGAATTTATTAGTATGGTCAGATTTTTTAATTTCTGTACTATTTATTTGGATTGAACAGATCGGCATAAATTTAGATTGATAAGATGTGATCGGATAAAATCAGAATTAATTTGGACTGCGTAAGACAAGGTTTACATATATATGATATTGTGACGAGCTCAAGATCAGAATTGATTTGGACTTCGTGGGGCAAGGTTTACATATATATGATATTGTAACGAGTTCAAGTTGTAGGGATTGTCAAACACAAATCTAATGGCGTTGAAAAATTTAAATTTCGTGATTGAACTTTTTAACGGCCATAACAACTTTACCTTATGGCTGCAAAGGGTGAAGAATATTTTGACACATGAAGAACTGATTAAGACTCTCAGGAATAGGTCAGAGAAACAAAAAATGATGAAGGATGTAGAGTGAAATGAGGTGCGGGACTTGGCGAACAGCGCGATTTAGTTGTATCTCGGTAACAACACTCTTCTGGAAGTTATTAACGAAAGCGATCCGGGGGAACTCTAGGCTAAATTGGAGAGCAAGTACAAGTCCAAGACATTGACTAATCGATTGTTTTTAAAGAAACAGTTATATGCACTTCAGATGACAGAGAAACTGAACTTTATGGAGCACTTGGACGTGTTCAACAGGATACTGATAGAATTGAATTCTATCAGCACAAAGATCGAAGATGAGGATAAAGGAATTCTCCTGTTGGTTTCATTGTCTTTGTCATACGAGCATCTGAGGATTACAGTAATGTTTGGAAAAGATACCTTTGGATTAGATGAGGTTATTGCTGCTTTCATATCTCATGATATGTTAAAAAAGAGGGAGAGTGATACATCACAGGGAGAGGCATTGTGGTTGCATCGGGCAGTGAAAAAGTCATAGGCAGGGCAACAGTGAATCAAGATGGGTCTAAGAAGAAAGGTTGTTTCAAGTCGAGAGGTTAAAAAGGGAAGTGCTGCTATTGTGATAAGGAAGGCCATCTGAAGAGGAATTGTCTAAAGTATAAGATAGAGAAGGGAAAAGAATCAGAGACAGCTGTTATAGAGGGGCCCGATTATGAAGAATCAAAGATGTTCACTGTTATTTCAGGTGTGAACAAATCAGATTGGATATTAAATTTTGGATGCTCGTTCTACATGTGTGCAGTCAGAGAGTATTTTGATACGTATCAAGCATGCAATTGGGGTACTGTCAGGATGGATAACAATGCAGTGAGTAGAATTGTCGGTATAGGGACAGTGCAGTTTTACAGACTTGTTGGGATCGTTTTGATCTTAACTGGGGATAGACATGTGCCGAATTTAAAGAAGAACTTGATTTCTCTATGGAGGGTGAATTTGAGAGGTTGTGGGTTCTCATCTGGAGGTGGAGTTCTTTGGGTTTAAAAGGAAAACATGGATGTACTACAGGGACAAATGATTGATAATTTACACAGGCTCGTAGGGAATGTTGTGACAGGTGGAATTACTGCCAAACATCAGATGAGTAGTACAGGTAGACGACATATACGAAAGATGTGTAAGGGTAATCAAAGTGAGTAACATTTGCGAAAAAGCACACGGAATAGGGGCAAAGGTACACGGAAGCGACGAGGTAGTTCAAGTGCACAAGTGAGTAAATCAGACGGTGTGTAGGATGTCGGCAAGATGCAAGAGTAATAGTTGTTGGATGTTCATAAGAAAGCTCCGAGTAACGAGACTAAAACGACAGACGTGAAGGGCAGGTGTTCACCTCGACAAAAGCGAGTCTCATTTTCTCTTGATTTGGTTAGTGGCAATGATCTCTCTGGTTGTGTGCATAAAGGGGAAGGGATGGGGCCACGATTTTCTACAAAATAGTGATCTTTGTAGGGAACCGGTTGGGGTGCGGGCACCTCGGTATATAGGTTGGGCCATGCTATTTGGGTGTGGCAAGTCGACGACGACGACGGCAGAATCGACAGCGATGCTGGTTATCTTTTGAGTTGTTTGAAGAATTCAAGCCAAGATGGAGATTGTTGGGCTATGTCTTGTATTCTACTGGGTTCGTATTTTATTATATTATTTTTGATCTATATGTAATTGAGTTGGGGTAAAATTAAGAGCCCACTAGAATTCTTTATGTATAGAGATTATAGTAATAGGGACTGATTAGAATTTTTTTGAGTTTCTAGGTGTGTGCCTATAAATAAGACACTAATGGAATTATAAGAATAAGGTCGTGACACAAAAGATTGAGAGGCTAGCTGATAGAGAGAATAGAGACGGGTGCTGTACTCTTTCACATACGACATAGTGAAATATTTTTTTTCTCGCTTGTGGACGTAGACCGGTGTGAACCGAACGACATAAATCATCGGTAGTAATTATTTTTTACTTTTGTGCATAGTTTTGTTTCTATTAACATTTGAAAATTTGTGTTAAAATCCCAACACCTAATCCACTATGAGAGTAATGATCATTCTCATATGCGTGCTAAGCTTGGGCCACCGTTGTCCCCCATCATCCATGATGGGTCATCTTGAGTCATTTTTTGGGCTTCGACTCTAGTATTGTTGGCGGTTAGTGAACCAGGCAAATTAGATTTGTCCCTTTCAACTAAACTAGAATTAAAGTTTTTTAATTAAAATTTAGGTAAAATTCACCAATCACTTTCTACTCGGTTGGATTGTAGAAATTATAAAAAAAAATAATAATAATAATTAAGGGGAGAGAGAGAAAAAGAGAGAGAGATTGAAAGAGAAAATAAAACTAGTATTTAAAATAAATTTATTCACCTACATTTATGTGGTTGAAAAGTACACTTGCATTTAAACTATAAATTTAACTATCAAATGCATAGTGAATTCTACATTTATAATCAATTAGAGAATAGGTATTTATTCACTTTATCACGGGCGAACAAAATAGTACTTGAGATTAGTTTATATGGTATTTATTTATTTATTTTTATTTTTTTAAATATAAAAATTTATATGGCAAATATTTTCAAAAACACATTCTAAAAATAACCAAATTTTCAAAAAGCATCAATTTTTTTTCTAGTTCTCAAAAATTGCTCTCACTAAAAAAATGTAGGCCATATGAAATGGTCGGTGTTTTTCCGACTTTTCATTTATTTTTTGTTATTAACTCATTAATAAATAAAAATAATAACAAATTTCCAACCGCAAATTTTCTAATAAAGGGTTCATTTCTTTTTTTTTTTTTCCTCTTCGCCTCCTTTTACTGTGCAACATGTAGGAGGTATTTGACGAAAAAACTAAATAATGAAACGCTTAAATAAGTTTAAATTAATAGTAATATTATGTACATAGACAACCCACTACAGACCAATTAAAAAATTAAATTTTAACAATTTATTGTTGAGTTGTGAAAAAAAAATTGAGATTTTAGATTGACCGCTCGAGCGATGGGGTATCAGCATGTGAGATATCGAGAGCTTGTTGAGACCGCTCGACTATGCGAGGATTGCCTTGTTATAAGCTGCTTAGGTTACAGCCACCGCAGTGTGTTGCATTATTTTTTTTACTTTTCTGTATTTCTCTTACAAGAACTCTTCTCTTCTTGTAAATTTCAATCAAAATAGTGAAATTGTGATCCCATTAACGTAAGCACGATTTGTCGAATTACATAAATTTGGTATGTGATCGTGTAATTGCTTCTCTTTCTTTTTTTTTGATTTTATTCCATGGATTGTGTGATCTTTGTTAGTCATGGGCGAAATTAATAATTATCTTCTAATTCTCAACATTCATTTGTATTGGAATTTAGAATGATTATCAATTTCAATACGAATGAATGGTCATGATTAATTTTTTTATAATTTATGTGATCGGTTATTTGTATATAAGATATTTTTGTAAGAATTAATTGAGTTCGAAAACTCCCTTAAATTTATTTTCCAACACGTAGCGTTATACGATGAAAGAAGTTAGAAAGGATTTTGGACAATGAGTTTAATGTTAAATTTTTCGAAGTTTGAGCATAACAATGAAAGGAAACGATTTTTCTTCTCACTTTTGTTTGCTTTGAATTGTGATATTTTCTTTCACCATTTTGTACTTACAAACAAAACGGATCTCGCTATTCGCCATTTATCAAAGATTTTATTTTCTGATGTTTACTGTTATCTATTTTAATGGCTTGAACCATTTTTGTTATAAAGCTCGTCAAAAAAATTATATAAAAAAATTTAAATTGATCGAATACTAATAACGATTGAAACACATTTATCCTATAAAAATGAATAACAAGTAAGATTTTGAAATTTTATGGTGTATTTTTTAAAATTTAATGTGATTCAATCATCTAGTTAATAATTTCCAATCAATTTATTTCTTTTTGCATAAATTATCTTTCGAAAACTTTACGATATAAGCTTCTTTGATCGTCGAGATGCCAGTACTTATAACTCTCGCACATCATTTAATATATTAATTTAATAAAATAATAATTTAGTCACTATATATAGCGTTATATTTTCAAAAAAGTTCCAACTCTTCTCCCATCCTTTAATGAATTGGATCAGTCAATTTTAGAAAAATTTTGGCTTAAAATGTCCCCTCCTTTAATTGTTTGAATCATTTACGTGGACCTATTTTAAATTCAAAATTGAATCTGCTGGAAGAAACCAGTCATAATAAATAAATAAATAAATAAATAAATAAAAAACACGTGAAAATTGGTTGAAAACTTGAGATATCTTTCCGGTGTTGTCGATGCCAATCTGTACGTATATGTTCTCAACCGTCCTTTCCATATTTGTCGTGCTCATCAAATTTGCAAGGAACTGAAAACATAAATAAAATGTTTGTTTGGATGGTTAAACACGTATGTAATTGGGTTTCGTTGAAACGACCACTAAATTTGCATGTTCTATTACCAGAAAACTACACCCAATTGCCTACTTGGTCACCTGAGCGGTTAGGTCGGCGAAAAGGACTAGTAATTTTATTTTCGTAAAAGCTACGATTCATTAAAAAATAAATTCTAAAATTGTCTCAAAATTTAAAATTTAAAATTTAAAATTTAAAATTCAAAATTAAATGGATGAAATTCATTTGAGCGTGAATTTTAAGAGAATCTTATGCATTCAATTTTAAATTATGGGATAATCTTTTAGAAAACTTATAGACTGGTAATATTGTATTGTGTTGGGTTAAGTGTATTGTATTCTAAATCTATATTTATTATATTATTTAGTCTATATATAATTGGGTTGGATAAAATTAGAGCGCACTAAAAATTCTTTATATACAGAGTTTATAATAATATAGATTTTAGGATTTTTACGTGTGTCTATAAATATGACACTAGTTAGAGTTTTAGGATTAAAGAATAGAGAAAATTAGATAGACTAGTTAGAGTTTTAGGATTCGAGAATAGAGAAAATTAGAGAGACTAGTTAGTAGATAGAATGAAGATAGGTGTTATAACATTTCACATCTGACGTAGTAAATTCTCGGTGTTGATTAATTTTTGTTTTTGTTTACGTTCGGAGATTGGTACTCAAATTCTAAAAAGAATTTACGTGTTTCGGCATAATTTGTCTACATTTATAAGTGCGAGAGATAATTCATTATAATCGTAGAATATATGTAATTTTAAGATAAAAAATACTCTAAAATATAACTCCCACAATTTTAGCAATAAAACAAAGTGAGTCCATTTTAAACTCATTACAAACAAAATTGAATCTCTCCTGTCTATTTATTGGACTGGAGAAGAAGTGCTCCCAACAAAAAATGCTGCAATTCCAAACACAGTGTTAAATGAAATGAAACGGAGATTGAGTGGCTGTTAGATGGAGTGTGTTTGTTTAGAATAGTTTTTAAGGTTGATTTTTAATAGATTTAATTTTTTTTAAAAAAAATTAATTTAAAAAGTGAGAATATTTAGAATAATTAAAATAAATAAATATTAGAAGAAAAAAAATATTTAATTTTTTTTATGTTATCTTAAAAGCCGTGCAATCCTATTTATATTTTAAACAAATTAACTTAAAAACTGAAATTTTTTATAAAAAAAAAAAAAAAAACTAACTTTATTATAATCCCAAACAGCGCCTGAAACTCGGAACAAAAAAATTGATGGGAGTTAATTGGATCTGGCGAAGCGGGCAGTCCTTGCGTAGAGAGGTGTCACGATCCTTTCAGCTTGGACGGTACTATTCTTTAAATACGACGCTGGCTCTCTGACTGCGTTGCCCCGGTAATAATTGGAAAACCTAATTTGTTGGGTTCTTCCTTGTTATCAATTTGGAGAAAAAACAGATGACGAGGAGAAAAAACAGTTACAATATGGCATTTTACGAATGATATTTTTTTTTTCTTTTTTTGTGCCCATGTTCGAAATATTTTAAAAATCTGACTTTTTAAGTGTTTGAATTTTTATTTTATATTTTTAAAAAAACTAAATTATTTGAGGTACTTTTTTTTTTTTATAGACATTTTATTATTTTTAAGTTGTAATGTTTCAAATATTGATGTATTTTTTTGTTTTTAAAAATATAGTTAATTTTTTAATTAAAGATATTAGATTTATTTTATTAAGAGAATTAATGTGTTTGGAATTTATATGATTTTTTTTAAAATTAAAAAACTAGTGAATTTTTAAAAATACAAAACACTCAAGGTAAAACCTCATTTTTTTGCCTACAAAGTTAGTTTTTCGGAGACGTTACACACGGGCTTAATAAAAAAGATTGTTCATACGTAT
>JAOTRH010166941.1:0-12582 GCA_034768845.1 Heliamphora exappendiculata
CGTTACGACCAAACCTCATCAAACCCTTACGTGGCGAGACCTTCAGAAACACGTGATCCCCCACTGCAAACTCCAAAAGCCTTCTCCTCTGATCTGCATAACTCTTTTGGCGACTTTCCGCTGTCGCTAGGTGCTGACGAATCACTACAATCTTCTCTGTCGTCTCCCGCACCAAGTTGGGTCCCAAGACTATGGTCTCTCCCACATCGGTCTAACACACTGGTGACCTACACGGTCTTCCATACAAAGCCTCATATAGTGCCATCCTAATACTGGACTGATAGCTGTTGTTATATGCAAACTCTGCTAATGGTAGATGATTCTCCCACGAACCTCTGAAGTCAAGAACACAAGCTCTAAGCATATCCTCCAGAATTTGTATGGTCCTCTCAGATTGACCATCCGTCTGGGGGTGAAAAGCAGTACTGAACATCAAGTTCATTCCCAAATCCTCCTGAAGACTCTGCCAAAAGCCCGATATGAAGCGTGGGTCTCTGTCAGAAACTATAGACACTGGCACTCCATGGAACCGAACTATCTCACTGACATACAAATGACTCAGTCGACCCATCGAGTCCTTTACACGGATGGAAAGAAAGTGTGCAGACTTAGTCAACCTATCAACCACAACCCAAACAGCGTCGTGTCCCCTAGGCGAGTGAGGAAATCCTGACACAAAGTTCATCGTGACGTTCTCCCACTTCCATTCAGCTACTGGTAACGACTGTAACAATCCTCCTGATTTTTGGTATTTCGCCTTTACTTGTTGACAAGTAAGGCTCCGAGAAACAAACTGAAGCACATCCTTCTTCATCCCTATCCAATAGAACTGACGACATAAGTCATGGTACATCTTCGTGCCTCCAGGATGCACTTCAAGGCGAGAATGATGACACTCATGTAGTAGATCAGCTCGGCATGACTCTGGCACAAACAACCTTCCTGCTAATCTCAGAATCTAGTTTGAACCCACAACCCATCCTGCTGTATCATCTCCACTAGCAACACGATTTCGTATCATCTAAGCTTCTAGATCCGTCTGCTGGATCTCTAACACTCGTGCAATCAATGCTGGTCGTGAAACTACTAAAAACAAGGTGGCCTCCATCGCTGCATCCCCAAGACAGAGATCAAACTCCCCAACCTCTCTAAGAATGTCCCAATCTCGTATAGCTACAGAAGCTAACGAGCCATGAGATCTCCTACTGAGAGCGTCAGCTACAACGTTAGCCTTCCCAGGATGATACTACAAGGCAAAATCATAATCCTCCAATAACTCCATCCATCGTCGTTGGCGCAAGTTCAGGTCCTGCAAAAACAAGTATTTTAAGCTCTTGTGATGAGAGAAAATCTCAAAATGCTCACCATAAAGATAGTGACGCCATGTCTTCAGGGCAAAGACCATGGCTGCCAACTCCAGATCGTGAGTGGGGTAGTTCTTCTCATGGATCTTCAGCTGCCGAGAACCATAGGCTACAACCTTCCCTTCCTGCATCAAAACACATCCAAGATCGTCGTGTGAGGCATCACAATACACAATATACCCCAAGCCTCGCTTTGGGATAATCAACACTGGAGCGCTAGTCAGCCTTATCTTTAGCTCCTGGAATGCCGGCTCACAAGACTCATTCCAAACAAATACAATTCCCTTCCACGTCAGACGCGTCATCGGTGCAGCAAGTCTAGTAAAATCCTTCACAAACAGCTGATAATACCTTGCTAAGCCCGAAAAGCTATGGATCTTGAAGACGTTCTTCGGTCGCTCCCAACTTGTCATAGCATCTGTCTTCGACGAATCCACTGCTACTCCGTTTGTTGACACTACGTGTCCAAGAAACCTCACCACAGACATCCAAAACTCGCACTTCTCAAACTTGGCGTACAAGCGGTGCTCTCTCAAAGTCTGTAAGACAATACGCAAATGGTCCTCATGTGCTTCCCTAGTAGGTGAGTAGATGAGAATATCATCCACAAACACTACCACAAAGCTGTCCAAGTACAAATGAAAGATGCGGTTCATCAAACCCATAAATGTTGCTTGTGCGTTCGTTAGATCAAACGGTATGACCAAAAACTCATAGTGACCATAGCGAGTTCGGAAGGCGGTCTTCACTATGTCCTCGTCCCTAATCTGCAACTGGTGGTATCCTGATCTCAAATCTATCTTCGAAAAGCAGCTCGACCCCTTCAACTGATCAAACAAATCATCTATCATCGGCATGGGATACTTGTTCTTCACTGTTATTTGATTCAGCTTCCGGTAGTTGATACATAATCGTAAGAATCCATCCTTCTTCTTGGTAAAAAGAGCAGGAGCTCCCCACGGTGAAGTACTCGGGCGTATGAACCCCGTATCCAATAACTCCTGAAGCTGTACCTTGAGCTCACGCAGCTCAGCGGGTGCGAACCGATAAGATGGCATAGATATGGGAGTAGCCCCTGGAATCAACTCAATAGAGAAATCTACCTCACGGCTCGGTGGCAACTCAAACAGATCGTCTGGAAAAAAATCAAAATAGTCACAGACCACCAGAGGTAATTCTCCTCGAACCCTAACCTCATCATCCAGCATGAGAGCAGCAAAGAGGAAACCCAGGTTGCTTTGGTTTCGCACGACACCAGACACAGATACCAAACCCTCACCTCGATCGCCCACGAAACAAAAACAATCTCCTGTCGGTGTACAAATCATTACCCTTGGTCGATCGCAATCGATAAAGGCACGATAGGTGGTCAGCCAATCCATCCCTATGATGACATCAAATGTGGTCATACCTAGAATGATAAAGTCAAACTCTAAACAATGATCGGCGACCTCCAACACACAGGATCTACACACAAAACTCACCATCACACTCCCACTGACTGGGGTCTCCACACTCAAAGCACTACCCAACAAGTCTGTTTTCAACCCCAAAGCAGATGATATAAACGAATGCGATGCTCCCGTGTCGATAAGGACACTGACCCATGATCTATAGACTAGAAGAGTGCCTCTAATCATAGAGGTGGTAGCAGCAGCATCGGGCACGATCGATGCTCTGGATGAATGGGGATCTGCTAAAGCATAAGCTCTAGCGTGCCCGCTGTGGCCCTGAACCGTAGATTGTCTGCCTGACTGCACTGAAGCGCCCCCTTCTGCCAATCTGGATGGCTGTCATCCCTGGGCGGATGGTGTAACAGATGCTCCAGCTGTGTTCTGCATACTCACTCTTCTGGGGCCAACCCTGCGGATATGCCCAGACTGGTCACACTCATCTCATACCACTGGCCCTTTTCCCTGAGCCTGCGATTGCGACTATGCCTGAATAGGCGCTGGACTCCGACACTCTGTCGCACGATGTCCTGGTCGCTGACATCTATGACAAAGTGCCCTCAGATCCGATCATCCCGTTGAAGCCATGGGAGGTGAAGAGGCAGAAGACGGTGGCGGATACGACCCTACTGGATGCAAACTCGGACCAAATGTCCGTCGGTGGTTGCTCTCCCTGCGCCTCTAGGACTGTACACGTTCCCCTCCTTGCTGACCCCTACTATCCCTGTCCCGACGAGTCTCATTCAGAGTGTCTTCCACTTTCATGGCCATCTGTACCAACTCAGTATAGACCTGCATCTGGAATGTTGCCACTCTGTCCCTAATAGCAGGCCTCAAACCCCTCTCGAATCTGTTCGCCTTGAACTCATCAGTAGGTATGATCTCTTGTGCAAACTGGGACAAGTTGGTAAACTCAGCCTCATACTCCACCACTGGCATACTCCCCTGAGTCAGAAATAGGAAATCCTCTCTGTAGCGATCCCTCAGTGTCGCTGGAAAGTATTTCTCTAGAAATACCCTCATGAATGCCTCCTATGTACCTGCCACTGTAGTCTTGGCAAACTTCCACCACATGTGAGCGCTACCCCTCAGCTGGAAGGCAGCACATATAACCCTCAGATCATCTTCCTCAATCTGAAGCGAATCTAGAATCCTGGTGACCAGTTCTAGCCATTTAGTGGCAACCATGGAGTTGGGATCCTCAGAGAAGGTAGGAGGGTTCAGACGGCGGAATTCGTGCATTGCGACCATTTCCCTCGATTTGGGTACACTCTCCCTACCCCTAGCGGCCTCAGCCAATTACCGGATGGAGCCGACCATCTCACGCAACAAATCTCCCTCGCCAACCGGTCCATGGGGTGCATTAGCATCCCCAACATCTGGGACTGGAACGCCCCTTCGGCCGAACCATAGCCTCGTCCTCGACCACTGCCTCGTCCACCCCGCGTAGACATGACTCTATACGAAAGCAAGATAACAGGGTAAGCTTCCTACAACATGTTATTGCTAACGTAAAAGATAGATAAGCATGCTAACACATAGCCACGTAATATCATGTCATCACACCTCACAAACCGAGGAGAACCAACAAGAAAGACCCGTCACTCTGAACAACCTACTCAAATTTTTTGCTAGAAATCACATTCGCGAAACGCGTCTCTAACATGGCTCCCAAGTATGTTAATCCAAAGGCCCAAAAGCAAGACTAATCAATCCTAAAGTCTAACCTCCATACCCACATAAACAAGCTATCATGCATACGCTGACAAAACGCTAAAACATAGGCAATCAAGCATATGCACATTCTCACACGGTGATGTAACCTCTTTCCCATGGCTCATAGGTATTCGAACCCCGGACTCTGATACCAAGTTGTCACGCCCCAAACTTCAGAGTCACGCGAAAGCCCACCAAAATACCCATTTAAGAAAAATAGGTTTTCACAGTTGGATATCAAAATACAACATTTGGATAAAAGATTCCCAAGTTCAACTCTCATAAAACTGTAACATGCATTCTCATACAGGAATAATCATATCGCCCAAAGGCGTACAAAACCAGCCCAAATAGCCGTCACATGTAAAAGTACATGTCCAAAAATAGAAAAAACTACAAGTCTTCCATCACCTCTGCGACTAGATTAACTTCACGTGCGCACCTAAAAAAGGTTTTACAGCAAAAATCTCACACCGTGAGCCGAAGCCCAATAGAAAATAAGCTCTAAACTGCAATACTGGTCATGCAATCATATGGTGGGAGCGAACTCGACCACAAACGTCCAAAATAGATTTTTCTCTAAAAAATCATCAATTTTTCATCCTTGAAACTATGCATATAACCTGACAGATATCATGCAATAATTAAAGGAAAACAGTAAAACACAGCATTCTCCACTCAGGACACGCAGCCGAGGAGACACGATAAAATATAATCCTATGTACCGACTCTGCCACACAGACAAATGTAACAACTATAGACTCTCGTCCATTACCCCGAACCCACAAGTCTAGTAATGACAAGTTCTATACGGAGTCACGACAGCAACGCCATTAACTGAGACAACTAAATCACTCAATTTACGGGACCTAAGCCCGAGGGTACAGAGCACCCACACTCAATTTACGGGGACTAACCCGAAGGTACAAAGCACCTACACTGTACGTTTCTGGACTTACACCGAGGAGCAATGGAAGCCCAACTCAACAATACCCACTGTCACTGTACATCTATGAAAACTATTCAAAACCAACTCGCAAAACAGAAATACAACACTTGTATATAAAGGGATCCAATCCATGAACCATGGAGATCAAACAAAACATTTCAAAACATGAATTTCACCAAAACGTTTTAGAAGTGGAGACTTAACCCCAAAGGCTAGCTCCAAACCTTCACAAACACGTTTGAAAAGTTTTCCCAAGACTCCGTTTTCAAACATCCTTTTGAAAACCTCTGATAACCCCTTTTCAAACCATAGAAATTCATAAAAATCTCGGATAGACATCGCACGAGGAAAGCTTCAACCAAAACACATCATTTTCCAAAACAGCCCAGGTTCAGTTGACTGGACTCACACTCCAGTCGACTGAAAAACACACTGGAAAATGGAACCAAAATAGAAGCCATTTCAGTCGACTGACCTCTCAGGTCCAGTCGACTAAACCTCTAACATGATGATCCAGTCGACTAAACTCACAGGTTCAATCGACTGAACCAGCCTAGATCACATTTTTGAGCTACGGTTTTAGTTTTCAAATCACAGATAAAGCCTTCAAACTCCTGTATTTGATAACCACAAGGATAAGTAAACCCAGGCTTATCATAAAGCCATAAAAGAAACCCTCAAAACATGATTTCATCCACCAGAATGTTGAAAAGCAGTTTTTAAATCAAAAATCGATCTTGAACACAAACACCTTTTTCATGTGTTTTACACGGTGAAATAACATATAATTACACGTGATACCCTCTAACAGTTATACAGTCTAGGATCCTACCTCGGTGAGTTCAAAATTCGACGTCTTGTTTCACATGCAAAACTGAGCTTTGTTGGAATAAAATTCTGACTGGATGGATGCATAGACCGCGATGCCGATACTAAGGATCAGCAGTTGATTTATCAAAAACTATGTCCCGGGCCCCCAAGAAGTTAGAGAGAAGGCATAGCGTTTGGTGAGTTTAAAGCTAGAGAGAGAGAATGAGGTGATATTTTGATGAAAATATCTAACGAAAGATATTTATAGAAAAATATCTTGAAAATAATTTTTTTTTATAGAAATTTTAAAATTCGCACAGCAAATCCCTACAACCTCGGGAACCGACCCCGCATGCTCAGATATACATAAACTTGCATAAAAAAGGACAAGTCATGCATCGGGAAAAATATATATATACAAAAACACGTCATATATATATATATAAGTCTAAAAAAGAGATGGGTCCGGGTATCACAATACACAACCCGTCCTATGTGAAATCCCAAGTTTGTTTCGAAGGATAATGTTTGTTCGTAGTTCACGGTATGGTTCCCTATACGTATTCTTGGTCAACTAATCATGCTTCCCATACAAACTGTCTAACAACTCTTAAACATGCTTTACATACGATAAAAATATCAACAAGTCTCATGCATGACAGGATATAAGCATGACACAACTAATCACACACTTAGGCATCATCATTCAACTAAACTAAAAATTTATCTTTCTAGGTTCAGTTTGTAAAATATATTATAAATACCAAACGTCATTAATTTACTACAAAATTTAACATGATGATAGATATACATGTTAGGAACATTTTTGATAAAGAAAGGTAAGCCGTGGGTTGCTTCTAAATAGGGGTAAAAAATATTTGAACATAAGAGGTCCGAAAACGATGCTGTTTGGTAAAATTGTGTTTTAAGAAAAATCATCTAGTAAAATCATTCCAAATAAATTTTAAATGAAAGATAACTCAAACATCTAGCTTTGGAAGAAAGTTCGACTTGAGGGAAATTTTTTGAAATTTTATCAAATTCGACAAAATGGGCTATTTTTCTGCTACTTTGGCGTAAAAGCGTAAAAATTATGTTAAGGGCACTTAGACATTATTTTAGGCTCTACAAAAATCACACATGCTAAAAATAACTTTATGAAACTTTAGTAAAAACAGGTTTTGAAGAAGACGGTTCACTGAAAAATTCGGGTAAGATGAAAGTAAGAGCTTTTTCTTGATTTTTCTTTGGTAACCTTGCTCTTATTCTTGTTTAACTTATATTACGGGTCCATATATTATTTAAACATAAGAAACCAGTATACTTCGGAGGCGTATTTATTCACATATCATGCTTGTTTAACTCATAGAAAAGAAAACAAATCACAAGGCCTAAATCCAAACAAAATAACTAAGTTTTCTTCTATTCAATTCTTTTTAAACCTTCTTGTTTTTAATCTTGGTTCTAGTTTCTTAGATCATATTATTTGTTGTAGAGAGGGGTTATAAGAGAAGGTTAAAGAGAGTTTTAGAAGTTCTTACCTCGAAGGTCTTGATCAGAGAGGTTAAGACTTAAACTTTAGCTCCAAAACTTCTTACTTCTTGTTCTTATTCTTCTTATTCTTCTTCTTCTTCCTCCTTGGGACACTCTCTCTCTAGGCCTCTCACTTGGCCAAAATTTGCGAGGAGAAGGGTGAATTTGGGCCTTGCTTTTATTGGTTTGAGAAGGGACTTAATGTGCAATTTAGCTAGGATAGGTTAGTGACCTGGTTTGTAATTTAGCCCTAGTTGGTAGATGTATTGTCAAGAGGTGAATAATGGAGAGTTGAGAAAATTTTAGCTGAATAAAACTCTAACAGCTAAAAAGAAGCAAAAAAGTGTTTAAAATATTTATGAAAATATTTTGGCACAAAAGATGACTAGTGTATATGATTAACTTAAATTCCTAGGATTAGGATTTTGGTTTAAAAGATGATAGGTGGAATTTAAAAATATTAATTCTATACAAAACGGTTAATTTTTATACAAGAAAGTCCTAAAATAGTACATTTTTTTGCTTGGTTCTAAGAAAAATCCCAAAATCAATTAAAGTACAAAAATTGTACTTTTTAGCACAATTTTCAAGGATGACCGCCACTATGGCTTTATTTTTTTTAATTTTAATTATTAATTTTTTTATTTAATAATTTTTAGATTAAAATCTTGGGCTAAAAGAATTAAAGTTGAACTTTTCTTTGATTTTTGGTTTGGGCTTGATCTATGGACTTTCTTTTAATTTTTTATGAGCTAAATTAAATAATTGGGTCTTTAATTTAAGTTGGGTCATAATTTTTTATTGGGCTTTTTTTTTTAGTTTTTGGGCCTTGTTGAAGTTTTGGGCGTCAATTTTTATTGGGCTTAAGGCTGAACCTTCTCTTGATTGTCTTTGGACCTTAGATGACCTATTGGGTTAATTCTTACTTAATCTTGGACATATCCTGAGTTTAGAGTTTAATATCTAAGATCACATAATTGCCTTCCTCGAATTTGGGTTTTCGGCGTTCGTGTGATTTTAGATTCTACTGTTTGGGTTTCAAGAGCTTTTTGTTCGCGTTGAGAATTTATTATTAGGGTTCTTAACATGTGTTTGAAAACACAGGTCTTTACATCTTACTTAGAATTTTCTTTGTGTTTTGGGTTTCGTGTGTATTTAAAATTTGTTGAAGAATTTGGTCTCATTAAATACTTCGGGCTTAAGTTAGGCCTAGTTTGAATATTTGTCTTGATTATTCTTGGGCCACACTTTTAAGACTTGGCCTTTTACTGGATTTGGGCTTTTTGGACCTAATTAATACTTGGGCTTTGATTATATTTGGGTCTTATTTAGATCTTAGGTTTGTAAAAAGAACTAATGTGATGTCTCGAAAAAAAAAAACACAATTAATTCAATTAAACAAATAAATAAATAATTATAATAATAATTGGGCTTTTAAGTTTTTGGTTACGACTATTACATACATAAGTATATACTTGATTAAAAATTTACTGCAGAAAACTCGAATTATATTAAAAATTCATATAATAATTTATATAAAAAACTCTTAATTTACATTATTACTATCAATTCATTTAAATATTTCATATATATTAGTTCAATAAAATCTACATTGTTATCAACATAAATTCAAAAATAATTAACTCATTAGTCACATTATCCAATGAAATTATTTTACAAATGTATTTAAACATAATATTGAGAAAAAATAAATTCAAGCAAATTTAACAGTAATTTATCTTATAATTGTTTTAACATAATATTAATAGATTTAGTAGTAATGAATTTAAGCCACAACATAAAATTCATACCGTTCAATTATAGGTTTTCACTAATCGTATCAAAAGTGCATGAACGCTGCTGCAAGGGTTGAGACCGACTCGCAGATGTGACAGCCAGAATCGCTGAACTAAATTATCAAAATACACAAAATAAATTCACATATTAGCACCAAATAAAAAAGGGGCAAAAAGAAGAAGAAGAAGACGCATAACAGAAATTGGATCTTCATGTAAAAATATCACTCCTGAGTTTAAGGAATTCAAAAATTTTTAATTTTCCCTCCTCACGCCATGGAAGACTAATAACAATCTCCCAATCAGGTCTCCTTTCGCTAGACCATTACGAAGCGATCTCTCAGAAGCCATAAAATTTTTTCTGTCAGTCGAAGAATTCGATAATCTCCTCTTCCTCCACTCTTTGCCTAACATTTAAAATACTTTCAAGCATAACTACTTCTTTCTTTGAAATTATTTGGAAAAAAAGAGGGAAAGGAGTAGTTACATAACTACTTTTTTGAAATTTAAAATTTAGAATTATTATGAGGGCATATTAGAAAAAAAAAGTACGACTGGCTTCAGGAGTGCTTCCTTTATAATAGTATAGATGAAGTTTTTTTGGGTCTCAAGTTATTGGGTTAAAGGGAAGGCTTCAGATTAGGTTTAGGGAAGGATTAGGTTAATTGCCTCAGAGGAAAGAAGAAAAAAAAAGAGAAGGGAAAGTTAGAAAGAAGAAACAGGTGCCGCAACAACCCCCACCACCGCTCCACACCTTTGGCCACCTTCAACGCCGTTTTCGCCGTCATCGACGTTGACCACCACCACCGGTGACCCTGTGGCCGCCCCACGCTGTCGCTGGCCACCTCTTGTTAAAGGGAGGAGGGTTAAGATGTCGAAACTCCCTCATCGCGACAGTTGTCCTCGGCTCGGGTACTCTCTCTCTCTCTCTCCCCTAGTAGTTTCAGCTAGTTGACGGATGGAGCCTACCATCTCACGCAGCAAGCGTACCCCATCTACAGGTCCTTAGGGAGCATTAGCATCCTCTTGGCCTAAACCACGGCCACGACCTTGTTCTCTCCATACAGACATAACTTCCATACAAAAGTAACATAGAATATAACAACATAAGCTTTCAATCATCATGTTATCACTATCATAAAACACATAATCATGCTAACACATAGCCATTCAAGATCATGTAAACACATCTCATGTACCGAGGAGAACCGACAAGAGTGATGAGTCGATTTCGGTAACCCATTTAGATTTCTTGCTAGATAATATGTTGGCCAAACGCATTTCTAACTTGGCGTCCAAGTTTGTTAATCTAAACGCCCGAAGGCAAGACCAATCAATCCTAAGGTCCAACCCACATGCTCACGTATACACGACATTCACGCACTCAACATGTTATGATATTCATGTTACGAAAAATATTTAAATACATGCAATTAAGCATACGCAACCTGCGTCACAAGGTGATGCAACCTCTCCCACAGATCTTAGGTATTTGAACCCAGAGCTCTAATACCAAGTTGTCACGCCTTAAAACCTAGGGTGACGTAAAAAGCCGCTGAACCACCATTTTGGGATACCGCGATCCACCAAAATAGGTTAAGGATTGAAACAAAAATGAGATTTTATATGCAAAACAAATAACAAAATATACCATTTGGAATCAAAAGGGTTACCCCCAAACTAGAACAATGAAACTACTAAGAACCCAAGGTTCCTCTCTCAAAACAAACATACATTCCATACATGCATAATATGTGAGATCCAGTTCCTTTTCATTTTATTTTATATATATGCGATGTGTTGGGTTATGTTTCATCATTTTAGAACAGCATGTTATTTGTGTTTTACGTATGTGTTTTACGCTTGTTCGGGTTTAGGAAGGCTGGTTTGGTTTTGGGGTTGTAAACTGTTTCAAAGTTTTTTAGTTGGCTGGACACTGGAGAATTTTTTCGTGTTGGCAGTAGCCTTTTAGTCGACTGAGGGGATGAATCCAGTTGACTGGATGTTCTAGGTGGTGGTTCAGTCGATTGACCTGTGGTGGTGGTGAGTTTTTAGGTTTTCCACTAGCTTTCCAGTCAACTGACTTGGTGGGTTCAGTCGACTGAATTCCTATGCGGGGCTAAGTCTATAAATATCAACCCCTTGAAAGATATTTTAAAAACATAGCTTCTTACGTAAGTTTCCTTTTCCTCCACCTTCTCTCTAGCTTTTTGGTGGGCCTGAGCTTGGTTTTTGACGATCGAATAGTGGATTCTTGCTTTCCTCGTTGAGAGTTTCGCATTTATCCGGACAGAATCTTGTTTCGACGAAGTTTAATTTTTGAGGCATCGAGTTTTTAACTCACCGAAGTAGGATATTAGACTCTCATATCTTAAAAGGGTGCTACGTGCATTATTATGCATTTTTTTCGTTTTAAAATGCATGAAAAGTAATTTTAGGTGTGTCATACCCCAAAACTCGGGGTCATGTGAAAATCCACAAAACACCAGTTTTATGAAAATATAAGTTTTCATACAATGAATTTCGTCTATTGAAACCAATGTAATACCCAACAAAGGATGTCTCATAAATAAATAGCATACAGTTCCAACATACATATAGTATATCTCTTTATGGCGTACAGAAGCTGCCTTCAGGAACAGGCATACCAGAAAGAGAAAACTATAAAAGTTTTCTGCCACCGCGGGCACCACGAAAGCTACTCCTCATCCACATCATCATCACCTGAAAATAGTTTTACAGAAAATTTCACCCGTGAGCCGAAACCCAATAAAAACAGACAATAAAGCTATAAATCAAAAAATATGCAATCATATAGAGTGGAAGCGTACTCAACCACAAAACCAAAACAGTTTTTTCACATACCACTGTTGGGAATGTATACAAAAAAGTCATGCTTTTTATGTATTTTATTCTAGATCCCTGGCATATTAATGAGAAACATTTGAGATGATTTTGCATTC
>JAOTRH010166963.1:0-12582 GCA_034768845.1 Heliamphora exappendiculata
ATATAAACCAACCCCCAACAACATTGATGCCCTTGGTCCTTTTTCCTTTCTCTTCATAGTAAATGAACCTTATCCATTACCATTTCTATTCTCCTCTTATGGCAACATTGAATACACTAGTTAATTACTCTGTTAGAGTAATTAATTCAACAGCTACGAAGCATTACGTGGTATTATTTATATGATAGTATAATCCATTGCGTTGTAATTTTTTATTCTTCGATAGTAGTCTTAGTAAAATAATTCTAAAAATCTTAACATAATTGCAACGAATTTAAATTTAACTTAACAACTGGACTCATGTCTTGATTTCAAAAAATTAGAGTCGTCAGCTAACAGAGAGTTTGGGAATGTCATGTCACATTTGAAAATTGATTTTTAATTATCAAAAAGACATTAATATGCCAAAAAATTATTTTAATTTAAAATAGAATATTAACCGGGCCTAATTTTAAAAATAACTTCTATTTTGATCTACGAAAACAAGAAATCAGTTCAAGAATTTACGATTATGAGTTAGAAATGTGTTAAACGCCCAACATAGCTCTTTCAGTACAAACCGTCTTTTGATATTAAGTTATATATTTGGTGAACCATTTCTATTTTTGTGCATCTGAAAAATAACATATGAACTATACGTAGTTTAAAAGATTTTCTCATGGCAATAATATGCTAGGAAAAAAAAAGAAATACAATAATATGGGTAGACTATATTAAGATTAGAAATTAAATAAAATATTAATATGTAAGTATTTACAATGATATGACCGGTTCCACTTGGGCTACCTATGTATTTTCTTATAGGAATTAGGTTAATCGTAATTCATGATAAGAGCACGATTTTAGTATGTGTGCCAATTATACACACTAAAATCAAGCACATGAGCATGCAATGAATGAATTAATTTGGTTGAAAATGAGCATTTTCTTATTATTATAAGAAAATATGAAATTGATTTTGTATTATTATAAAAAATCATCATTTTTCTATTTCACCGCAACAAATTGAGTCATTTATAACGAATTAATTTTCTCTCTAAATAAATGTATTTTCTTGCTAATATAAATTGAGGTAAAAAACAACTTCTTGCTATTTTAGTTATCAAAGAGTCGTCGCAGAAAGTACTTTGTGACAAAAATATATTTCCTCGCTAAAAATTTGATATTTTTCTGACGTAAAAATTAAATTCTTTGCTAAATATTTGCATTTGCGACAAAATTTTTTGCTAAAAATAAAATAAAATCATCACAATTAATATTTTGTCACAAAAAATTAAAATACACTTTACATAAAATGTTTAGGTGCCAAAAAAATTCCTCGCAAAAAAAAAACATAATTTGTGACAAAATTATTTGTCATATTATTCTTCACAATTACTAGAAAAAGCAACTTTTAAGATTAATGCCAAGTTTTAAACTATTGACTTATGGATTAATACACTACCATATTTCATTGTGCCAATGCACCACTCTTTAATTATTTAAAATATTTATTATATTTATCAATTGGAATGCACTGTCATTTTTTTTATAGCTTCTAGCAAAAACTCATTAATTTGTGTAATTAATCTCATTAGAAATGAGACAACAATCAAAGAGGGAGTTTTTGGATTTATCTCATTAGTAATTTATGATTGATTTTTATATTGTAGAGTTTATTTGATATACTTAATTCTTTCTTAAATTCAAAATAATTTTGTACATTTGTAAAATAAAATCTTTAAAATTTAGACAACTAAAGTCTATTTATGCTCCTTTAACTATGAAACTAAAATCCTATCATTTTATTTTTAAAACAAGCATAATCAATAAAAAATAGGATAAAAATATATCAAATTATTAAGATTTTTATAACATTAAATTTGTCGAGTTATTAAATTTTTACTATGCCAATATTGTTTTTGAACTTTATACTAATTATTTTTTCTTAACTTTCTAAACCCTTGTCGATTAGCATATGCACTGTACATCTCTTTCAAATATTGGGTTTATAGAACGTTTTTCATTTATCTAATTGTCATACAAAATTAAAGTAAGTGTCGTTACATTTGTCTCAAAGATATGAAAAATATAATAATTTTAGAAACAAAACTATACATTTTAATTTATGATAAATTTTAATAGAAAAATATATTTTATGGTAACAAATTTAATGTGTCATGCAAAAAGATGGTACGCTTAGTTTATTTCTTGAAGCCAATTTTCTAAGAAAATTTGTTTAAAATCATAAATAAGTTTAATTCTTTAGCTGACAAATATTCAAAACAAAATGTTCAACATTGACCAATTCAGTATGATAGATTAAAAATATTTTTCTTTCTAAAAATATTTAAAAAATTAAAATTAAAATTATTTTTTTTTAAAATAAATTAAACCTTTTAAACAGTGTTTTCTAAACTATGCATTGAAAAAGTTTTAGAGATTTTTTAGAAAACACAAACGAATCTTAGTGTTTATTTTTATAATAAGATCAGTATTTTAAAGATAAAATATAGTCATCACTAATACTAAAATTTGTTTTTGTGAGAAAGATTTATATTCGTCACAAAAAAATATAAATTGGTGTTGAAATATTATCATCGCTATTAATTAGAGATTATTTCGTGACTAAAAATACAATTCAAAGCAAAAGAATAGATATTGAGATAAAATATTACCGTTAATAATAATTAAAAAAAATTTTGCGAGAAAAAATAAAACTCATTACAAAATAAATACCTATTGTGACAAAATATCTTTGTCACCAATAAATGGCAAACCTTTTGTGAGAAAATAAAATAGTCACAAAATGATTTGTATTAATAACGAAAATAAAATTTTCTTGACAGTAAAATAAACGTCATCATTAAATTTGGTCCCAAAAAACCTTTTCACTTATAGTGTTTATTATAAGAAAACGTCTTGAAAAAAGAATTTATTTTTTATTAGTAAAAAAAATAATTGTTATTTAAAATAGAATAAATTATACTTACGCCCATTATATTTAAGGGTTATATTACTATCACCCTCTTTATTCTCTAAAATATCACTGCACTTTTTTACTTTTTTATTTTTGTAATATTTAGGTTCAAAAGTTAACTTTTCGTTAACTTTAATATTTTACTATAGAAATTAATATTTTTTTTTATCAAAATTAATATTTTTTAATAAAAAATAAAAGTTAAAAATAAAAATAAATTAATAAATTAAATTTTATGTTTTTATTTTACTTATTTTTGTATTTAGTAATTTTTTATTTTTTAATTAAAATTTTTTAAATAAAACTTTGTAATTAAAAAAAACAAAAAACAAAGAAAACATAGGGTGTAAGTGTGAAAATACTGTTTTTTTGTTCAAAAGTACGAAACGTTAACTTTTGAATCTAAGTGTTACAAAAATAAAAAAGTAAAGAGGTACAGTAATATTTTAGAGAATAAATGGGGTGACAGCGATATAACCCTTAAATACAGGAGGTGTAGATGTAATTTACCATTGAAAATAAATATTTTAAGAAAATATTTTTTGAATTTTTTAATTTTCTATTAGTATAGAAAATAAGCATTTTTCTGAAAAAAGAATTTTTTTTTAATTTCTATAATAACATTTTCTTATTTACTATGAGAAAATCTTTTTTGAAAAAAATTTATTTTCTATTAGTATAGAAAATAACTATTTTATTTGAAAATAATATTTTTTATTAATATAGAAAATAAGACTATAATTTGAAAATTAAATTTATTTTCTATTAGTATTGTTATTTTCTATATTAATATAGATAAAAGATAGGTTAAAAAAAGAAAAATGAAATAAGCTAGCTATAGAAGCTTTATAGTTCAGTGCTTTTGTGTTTATTTGCATATAGAATAAAAATTGGAAGGAAGTGAGTAAATGTTTCTTAAAGAATCTATTTTTTGGATTGGTTATCCATATTAAAAGGAAGAGGTTGTTTTAGGCACAAAGTCTAAAAGAAGGTTTAGTTTTAAATTTCAAAACAAATCAACAAAACCACAAGGTTTAGTTTTAAATTTCAAAACAAATCAACAAAACCACACACTTTGCAATAAATACCCAAAAAAATATTTTGTAATTTTAAAAAACTATCTTCAAGTAATTAAAAAGAGAAGAATGATTATTTAAAATCTTAATTGTTTTGCTTTTGAAGATATGAAAAATAAAAGCAAAAAGCAAAAAGCAAAAATAGAAAAGTTTAGTACAAACTCCATATTTCGAGAGCATGGTATTTCATGAATTTTACCGTGCAGATTTATAAATCAATAATCACAAAAAAAGTCATAAATTTAATCGTAAAAGATCAGAAAAAAAAATCACATAATTTCTAACCCACAACCTTTGATTTGATATTTTAAGTACTTAATAACTTTAATCCCAAGCATTCATAATTTTAACCACATAGTTTTATAAGTGCATGTCATACATTCCAAAACATGGGTTTGCATTGAAATTTTTTCTGCAAAAATAATGCCATATAAATTTTTATATTTGGTTGTTAATTTCGTCAAATAGTTTTACAGAACATTTTTCAACTATTTTTGAACCATAAAAATAGCAATTTCTTTTCGTGGTGTTTTCATTTTTTTTAGCAGAAATAAGTTTCAAGAATTCATATATATATATATATATATATATATGTGCGCGCGGGCGTTTGTATACACACACTAGTGATTTACCCAGTGTGCAAAGCACCTAATTTACTGGCCGATATAAATTTGTTAGGTATAAAAATAGTGTACAAATGTATTCGGTCATTTTTTTAAATGTTTAAATTTTTTTCTAGACTTTATTGGTCCATATAAATTTATTGGGTATGAAAATAGTGTGCAAGTGTATTCCATCATTTGTTTAAATATTTAAAAATTTTAGCTTAAGATATTAGGTCTTGTTTGGGATGTCTACAATACTCGATTTTAAGTGATTTAACTTTTTTCGGGAAAAAAAGGAGTTAGATTGTTTAGGATATTTTTTATAGTATTTTTTTATATTAAAATATATTTTTATATTTTATCTTTAAATTGTAGAATTTGATATATTGACAATGATTTTTTGTTTTTATGGAGAAAGTGGACTTTATAAATTAAATAAGTTTAAGGGCTCGTTTGTGAACTCTAGCCTTTTGAATTTTTGACTAAAAATATATAAAAAAATTAATATAGTTCGTTTGGCAAAAAAGTTAAAATGTTAAAAAGTCAAATTAAAACACAAACTCCCACCACTTTTAAAATATATTAATACTCCTTATTCAAAACTTATTTACTATCATTACCAACTATATATAATTGTTAATATCAAATACATATAAATGCAAAACTATTCAATTTGAAAAAAAAAGAGAGTAAAAAACTAATTTTTACCCAAACAATCAGCTTAAAAAAAGTTAGCTTAAAAACTATGTTTTCAAACAACCTAGTTTGAACTAAATATAGGTTTTTGACTAAAAATGTAAAAAATTAAAAAAAATTAACTTTTAAGCTAGTTGCCAATCGTACCCTAATTTTAATGGGTCTATTTCATGCTCATCTCGATGATCTAAACCCTTTATCTTGTTAGCACATGAAAAAAGTTATTCATAGAAAAAAATAGATTGATCGAATCTCTGTAGATATAGTGTTTTATAATATTTATTTTAGTGATATGTGTAATTTAAAAATAAATTATTTATTTATTTAAAATAAATATGTTTAAATAATTTAGATATTGACATCTAATCAATTTAATTATTTTCAAAAATAATCTTCTTATCGAGTTCTATAATATGAACGGTACGATCATCAAAATAAACTTAAGATGCATTTATAATAATTATACATTATGCTAAAATGTTATGTTAAAATTTACTATAACAAATATGTTAAACTTGAGATTTGGAACTTACCAACAAAAAATCTAATTTTAATAAGTTCATCTCATACTCATGATCTAACTCGAGCTGATCTCAATTATTCAAATCGATTATTATATAGAGAACATTAAGAAAACATTAAGAAGATCCTTTATATAAGAAATTAGATTGATTGAATGTCTGTATATATGTAGTATTGTATAATATTTATTTTAATAATAAATATAATTTTAAAAATAAGTTGTTTATTTTATTTAAAATAAATATGTAAACAATTTAGATATTAACAGTCGATTAATTTAATTTTTTAAATAAATAATTTTCTTAGTAAGTTTTATAACATCAATGGTGAGGTCATCAAACTAAACTTGAAGTGTAATTATAATAATTATAAATTAGATTAAAATATTATGTTAAAATTCACTATAATAAATTATGTAAAATTTGAGATTTATTCTAGGTAGAAAAAATAGGACTTAGTGAACAAAAAAATTTAATTTGGATGGGTTCATCTCAAACCCAGATCAATGATCAAATTGTTTTTATATATTTTTTTTGAACGACAAACAAAGCCTTAAGGGAACTTAGTTGGGAACCAAAAGGAAATCTCATTAACTCCGAAGTAGAAACATTTAGTACATAGTTTGAAAATTTTAGAAGGATTCTAAACCCCAAAAAGCACCAACGCAAACACGAAATGCAACATCCTAGATTTGCTAAATCTTCCAATACGGACTAACTCGCATACTCCTGATCCAGCAAACTCACTCCTCAAATCGTGACGAACTAATTAAGGCTCCACTGAAACCTCTATTCCCCTAAGATGTCTTCTTCCCCTGCTATGTCGATTCCTCAAATCTCTCTTCAGTTTTATCTCCCTTACCTCTTGAATTTTGAAGATGAATTGTTCCCTTGAGATCTCAGTTACCTCGCATTTTGTTTTGAACCAGAAGGCCAATCTTAGCTTAATAAGCTCTATCATTCCACTCCAATCCCTCTTCGTTTTGTTAAATTTCATTTTATTACGTTCAAGCCAAATTACCCAAATCATCGAGAAGAAGAAGGCTTGCTACAGCTTCCTTTCGAGATCCCTGAAGGATGTGTCAAACCTCCATTCCATCAACCCCTTGAGTGAGAGCTGAGTAACCCACTCCATACCCCACCAGTTCAGAGCACCACACCACGTTCTCCATGCAAATTGACACCCAACCAGGAGATGGTCCGTTGATTCCACCTCTGTTCCACATAAGCAACATCCTGTGTCTGAGAAATGGAGAATTCCCCTTTTAGCTAGGTTTTCTTTAGTCGCCATACCTCCAATTACAGCTTTTCAGCAAAATATTTTGTATTTTGGGGGGATGGGGTTCCTCCATATTTGATTTACCTTTTCCAAGATCGTCGTTTCCCCTGCCTTGTATAACCTTTGGAATGAGCTTGTAGTGAAATTGCCTGAGATTATAGTTTTCTTTTCAACCGCCTCTAAGATACTCTTCCACTGTTCCTTCTTCCAGTCATAAAGCTTCCTTCTAAAGCAATTGGCCTCCAGTTGGCCCCTAGGATTGTGTTGATTCAGATACCTTAGAATTGAGTATAGTATAGAGAAATGTTTTTATGGCTTGTAATGCTGTAAAGTCTAGGGTAAGTTTCCTTTAGAATTTTGTTTTCCCACCATGTATCACCCCAGAGCTTAGTCTACTTCCCATCACCTATCCTAAGCACTAGATTTTCCTTTAGAATATTACTGGTTATTTGGTTATGTGGCTCACCTATGTCAATAATAGGTTTCCATATAGCTGAGCACTTGCCGCCTACCTTCGAGCTTGGGAATCAATCTTCATTGTTTATGCCATATTTAGAGCATACCACTTTTTTCCATAAAGCTTGTTTCTCATAACCAAATCACCACCACCATTTTGATAGCATTACTATGTTCTTGGCTTGCATAGAAGCTACCCCTAAACTCCCTTTATCCTTACTAGTAGTAATCTTATTTCATCCTATCGGATGAAGTTTTTTCTCCCTCTCCTCCTCACCCCACAAAAAATTCCTTTGGATTCTTTCCACCATATCCCCCACCCCTCTAGGCATTTTAAAAAGCGATGAAAAATATGTAGGGAGATTTGAGAGTGTAGACTTTATAAGGGTTAACTTGCCCGCAAAGAATAGATATCTTCTTTTCCAGTTTTTGAGTTTCTATTTGAGAGCCTTAATAGTGGGTTCCCAGGTTTTAATCCTTCTTGGGGTTGCCTATAGAGGAAACCCCAGATACTTGAAAGGCAGTCACCCATATTTCCATCCCAACCCTCTGACAATTTAATTCATCCTCCCCTCTTGAATCCCAATGCCACTCAACATACTCATATGAAAATTAATCTTCAATCCCGAAATGAGCTCAAAACATTTGAGAATTCTCTTTAGATTATATAATTCCTGTGGGTCATCTTGGAAAAATAGAATTGTGTCATCGACAAATTATAAATGGGTGATTTTTACCTCATTGAGGCCAATTGCCACACCTCTAATGATCCCCTCATCCTCATCCCGTTTGAGTAAAATATTGAGACCTTCAGCTGCAATATCGAAGAGGAAAGGGGACAATGGGTCACCTTGTCTAATCCCCTTCTCCATTTTGAAGTCCCATGTCACTCCCCCATTTACTAGGACAGATAAGGTTGAGGTAGATATGCACTCCTTGATCCATGTGCACCATCTCTGATCAAAACCCAAATTGTTTAACATGTCTAGGATGTAACTCTAGTTATGGCTGTCATAAGCCTTATGGAAGTCAACTTTCAAGACAAAACCTAAGCACTTCGTCCTTTTCCATTGGTCCACAATCCCATTTGCGATCAGAATTCCATCCATTATTTGTCTCCCTCTCACAAAAGCAGTTTTTCTCTCGTCAGTAATCCTATACATCACCTTCTTTATTCTATTTGCCAAAGTCTCAGGATAGGATTTTGTAAATAAAAGTCACCAGACTTATTAGTGTGTAATCACTAAGATTTTGGGAGCTTCCACAGTTAGGGATGAGAGCTATAAAGATTGCATTTATTCCTTTCGTGAGTTTTCCATTAGAATGGAACTCACCTATAAATTTCATAACATCTCTTTTCATTAATCCCCAAAACTTTTTGATGAAGTTAAAATTTAAAACATCAGGGCCAAGGGCTTTCCCACCAGCACAGCTAGCAATGGCTGAGCTAACTTCTAACTTTATGAATAATCCTTCCAAATTTTCGGCCTCAGAATCATTGATCATTCTGCCATAGGGTCCCTAAATACTAGGCCTGGACCTCCTAGTTTCACTGAATATCTTGGAGAAATGGCTTGCAACTTCCTCTTTCACCTCATCTGGCTTAGATAACACAGCACCCTCACTTCCTAGCTGGCTAATGTAATTCCTCAACTGTCTTTGCTTAACTGCCATATGAAAAATTTTAGTGTTTGCATCTCCTCCATTTAACCAAGCAATCCTTGATTTCTGGTGCCATTCTAATTCTTCATTTTTCAGCTCCTGCCATAAATTTCCTCTTAACACTAATCTGTTCTTCCTCTCCAACTCACTCAGAGTAGAATACTCACTGATACCCTCCAACTTTTCTAGTTCTACTAGTATCTTATTAATCCTGGCTTTTAGATTGTGCTGCTCTGCCTTGCACCATGCTTTTACAGCATGTTTAACATCTCTAATTCTCGGCAGGGTAACATGGCTAGCCCAACCTTGATGTAAATTATTCCTCCATGCCTCTTTGACAATCTTTCCAATGGATGGATGTTTAAGCCATGAATAAAAGAAACGGAAGGGTCTGGGACCCCAGTCTAGGGCCTCAAATCCCAACATTATGGGGTTATGGTTAGATAACTGTCTTGGTAAACCCCATTATTTCCACCCCCATCTGACTTGTAACTCCCTAGATATTAAGAACTTATCCAACCTACTATGAGTAGCATGTTCTTGCATATTCGACCAAGTGTTGGTTTTTTCAACCATTGGTAAGTTCATGACTTTCATATCGTTTGTGAATTCCTTAAACAGTTTCATGCCTCTTGTCACTCTGCCCTCTCCTATTCTTTTCCCACTCTTTAGTATTTCGTTGAAATCTCCCCCAATACACCAAGGGTCTGTACTGCCTCTTTTGATTATTACCAGTTCCTCTCACAGTCTTCTCCTCCCAGCCTCTTCATTTGGTGCAAACACACATGAAGAATTCCCCTCCAATTTACCAAACATAATTATGTAATTGGTGTAGATGACACTCATTTGTCGTGTGAACACTTTCTTCTCCCAAATGCTTGCCAATCCCCTAGCTGCTCCCTCTACCCCTAATTCTAGCCATCCAAACTCATCACTCTCCCCTCCCCCCCCCCCCCACACCCAAATTTTAGTGATTTCATTTTGATCCCACTCATTTTTCTTAGTCTATTGTAGCATTACCATATTGATACCATTTGTGTGAATTATTTTCTTCACCATTCTTCTCTTGGCCAGTTAGGTTAAAACCTTCGGATACATGGAAAACAAATTTACTCCCAAGCAAGATTATCCAAACTACTATGCTCCTTTCCCCTTATCTTCTCCGTTTACATTCTCTAAGTCTTTCAACCCCGTATCATATAGGATATCCATCATGTCATTTTCCATTCCTTTGAAGTTAACCCCTAGTTTGCTGCTCATTTTTATTACTTCACCAGCCTCCCTTAGAATCTGTTTATTCCTATTTAGAATGTCTCCGGAGGAGATTGAGATTTGAGACAAACCTTTGACTTGTGTTTTCCTCACTTTTTTCTAGTTTTCCTTCCTTTAAGATTGTCCTTAATGGGAATGCCCAGTTTCAACATTGATTTCTCCTCTTCTGCTCTTTATTCATCTTTCTTCTTTTTCCTTTTGAGCCTATTATGCTCTCTCCTGCCTCCTCCCTAGGTTTTGGGTCTTCTACACCTTCTAAGCTATTGAGTTGTTCCACCCCTAAGACAAGTTCTCGAGGCTTTAGATGTTTGGGCTCATCACCCTCCTTGTATTTACTAGCCCAATATTGAGATAACCCATCAAGCTCTACCTCCGACATATGGTGGGCCTCCTGTTCCATGGTTTACTTTACATTGGTTTTCACATTGCACCAGCTTAGGGGATGAAAGCTTGTGACTGTGTGATCAGAACCTGGTCCACCATCAGGAGTATCTGATTTTCTAATCTTCCCAGGTAAGAATTGCAGATCTGACCTTGGCAGCGTGTTGGCACATTGGTTGTTGAAACTTTCCTTTCTATTGACACTGATTGTTTCCCACCCATCAGAGCTTGTCTTATCCCGATTCCCCTTTTTCACAAAAGAGTTTTAGTTCTGCCTCCCCGAGGCTTCTTTTCCACCACCGCCACCGCCACCACTACCTTTTGGCACCCCAGCATTTGACTTTTTTTCTGCCACCTTGCTTCCTTCCTCGAATTGTGTCTCCTTGATGATGGTGATTGAGTCCACGTCATCGTCTTCTTCCTTCGTTTGGTCCTCTTGAGTTGCCTGCTTTGAATGAGTACCCCCTTGAGTACGGTGACTACTCCTTCTTAAGCTCCAAATTTGATCATCTTCATCCTCCTTTTGAGCTGCCTTGGACAGTCTTGATGCCTTATTGTTGTTGGTGATTAGAGGCCATCCCAAAAATGGAGCCCCGACCACCCTGACCTTATATGCATACTGCCTCACCTGGACTGAAACCCAACAATCTATAAGTTTCCTCTCCACTGTGTAGATGAGCACATTGCCCCTTTTCCAAGTTATTCCTTCTTGCCGTATTAGGATCAATATACATCACTACACCAAAATTTTCACCGATTCTTCTAAAAGTTGTAACATTCCATGCGTTTAATGGCACTCCATCTATGCTAATCCGTACTCTCCTGGAGTTATTTATCTTTTTATAACTCTGGTTATATAGAACTTCAAATCAAGTATCCAACTAGTCTTTTGCACCCTCGCAGTAGGCATTTCTTTTATTCTATGATGCAAACTAAACTAGCACCTTTCTACCTCCCATATAAGTGATTGCTATATCATACACTCGCTCACTTCTTATTGCATCCTCAATGGTATGGACAAGATTCAGATCTTTCACTATGCCCACTTTGCACTTCCTCAACCATTCATCCTTTATCTCTCCCTTTATTATGTTTTCTGCATCCTTGTTTCTATCATCCAACTCCTCTTTCTCTCCTTGCACCACTACTCGAGCATATGTTCTTACATTCCTTTTAGCTACTTTGCTTATGATATAAGCTTCATGTTCCTTCTGGGCTGTTGCTTTTTGTGAGTTTGTTGCTGCTGCCCTTCTATTGTTTGGCCCGTACTTTGCTATTGAGACCTTCAGTTTAAAGCTTTCTAACCATGCTCCATTATACTTATCAATAGCCTCCAAAGCCTTACCGGGAGTCTCAAACCTCACAAAATCATATCTGGTATGAGTGTCTTGCCTCTTATTGTTTGGTACAAATGCATCCAGAACCTTTCTACACCTGCTAAAAATCTCATGTAACCAGCCATTATATATCTCCTCAGGAAGGTTGTCTACGATATTGTGTGTCCTCCCTTTAAGTTTCCATTTCTTTGTTGCCATTGTTGTTGCGCCTGTGCATGTGCCTGTGGATGCTCCATTGACATAGTACCTTGTTTTTTACTAACTTCACATGTTTCTAGCGATTCACATGGCATCATCAAATGATACAAGTCTTGGATAAGAATCTACAGCGCACTAGA
>JAOTRH010166974.1:0-12581 GCA_034768845.1 Heliamphora exappendiculata
TGCTGTAAAATCTTTTTCAGGTAAGCGTGATCCTGTAGGTTGACCCGGTGGTGCCTGGAGGTGGCTGATGACAAGACCCTGTTGTCTTATTTTGTTAGGTAGTTTATACCTTTCTGTATATGTTTTATGTTTAGAGATAACATGTTGTAAATCATACGAAATTCTTATGGATGTATGCATGTTTTAATGCTTTTGAGAGAACATTAGGCTGATTGTTGTTTTTCATAGTTTCTTACTACATTTTTCATTGTTGGGTTCAATGGTTACAAAATGAATTTTTAAATGATTTTTGTTTCATATAAACTCTTGTGCTTCGAGGTAGATTTTGGAACGGCTTAAGCTTCTTTTAAAACGAAAAGATTTTTTTTGTTCAAAACATATATTTTATTTTTAGAGACTTGGCTTATGGGTTGTAACTGTAGTCTCTTGGCTACACTTTTAAATTAAATAAACCCTCGATGGTGCATTTTACAAATGTTTTAGCCTCGTCTTGGCTTTATGGTTTTTCATCCTTTGTGTTGGGCAGTTTTGGTGGTTGTTCTGTGGCTTTTTGCGTGACCCAGAGTTTGGAGCGTGACAAGTTAACTATTCTGGGGTTCGAAATAGAAAAGCGCGTGGTTGACGTTCTTTCAATGAGAAATTTGGATTAGTTACTCTGATTGGCTGTCATTCTTAACGGTTCTCCTCAGTGTGTGTATGATTGATGATGTGATGTGTTTGATAGGATTGATATGTTTGTATCATTCTTGAGTGTTGAGTTTTGAGGAAAGGGACATGAATATTCTTTGGTTAGTAAAATATTACTTAAGGAGAGTTGTACCATTAGCAATAACATGGCTAGGCATAGGAGAGTGTTGGAATCTCCTAGAAGATAGTTGCTTTGATGAACTTAAATGATGGAGGTAAAACCTTTCGATTTAAAATCCTAGTGGATTTGTTACAGATGCCCTGGGATGAGTGTGGTTTTGAGTATAATTTTGGTGGATAATAACAATGGGACTTTTAGAAATTTCATTTATAGTAATGATTTGTTATTTGGATTAGTATTTTTATATTTCCAAGGTGGTGCTGAGAAAATGTCGTTAGTCGGGACATGGGTATGCTCTGGGGTGAACCGAAATGTAGGGAATGTTCACTTTCTTTATGCAATACCACAACTATTGTAGATGTGATCCTGATTAGTGAAAGGTATTCCAGACTTGAAAAGCCCTCAAAAGGTGTTGTTCATGTTTGGTCATAAGCATATGAATGGCTATGTTATCTTTAACCTAAGAAAAGATTAGTGATAAGGTAAGGAGAAACAGTAAACTTGAAGGGATCGAGTAATTCTAATGATGTTAGAATATTGAATTTTAGAAGGAGGAATGCTAGTGACTTTTGGAAAGAAAAGGCTAGGTTGGATTTTATCTTACGGGGTCGTATAGATTTTCTTAGAAGGAGAGAGATTGTAGTTGACGTCATGAGGTGGGTTGTGGGAACGTGATCCAATGATAGACGATTGTTAGAAAGATAAATTTGGAGGTCGAGAGTTGATTGCCAAAGAAGTGATTATTCTTTCGAGATGTTATCAGTTATGATGGCACTGTCAAGATTGTATGTAGCAATTCAATTATTCAAATTGAGGGTCAACCCAGAAGCTAGGAGCTAAAAGTGTAAACATACAAGATCTAGTTAGTGTGTTGATTACAGCTACCCTATCAAATCTGGCATGTAAGGACAATTCTTGATCCTTCTTCAAGTGGTAATTTAAGATACTAAAGGAAATGCTGCTTTGCATAGTGAATTACAAGGATGATCTTTCTGACTGTTGGGGTAATATTATGTTTGGATGATTGTGATTGTGATTGTGGGAGAAAGTATTATCGAGAAAATGTTGAATTCTGAGCTGTTAGGAATCAGTAGGAAAGAAAAGAGTTGACCTAAAAGAGATTGCTGTTGAGTTCTTGGTTGAGTATAGAGGGCAGCAAATAGTGCATGAAAGCTTTGAACTTGATTTTAACCTTCTTAGTCATATTGGTATAAAAAAGGCGCCATCTTTATAAACCTAAATATAAATATGTAAAAGATTTGTGAGAAATGTTAAGGGACCATTAGAAGGAAGAGTGTTCTCATGGACAAGCCTGTAGTCGTGCAGAACATTTTAAGTAGGGATAATGAAGTTGATGGTTTTGAATGAATGAAACACCTAGAAACTAAGTATGACGAGTGATCAAATCTCGATGATGAGGATTAATAATGTGAGGTACGTTGAAAATATAATGATGTTTACGGAATGGGAAATTATAGAAGATTAACAAAAAGATTTTGATTTCGAGATCTACTGTTGAATTTTGGGAATGAAATTCCCCAAGGGGGAAGGTTGTAGTGACCTAGTACGCTTTCATTTAATTAATTAATTATTTTAACGTAATTAAAATTTCTAAGGATAATTTGTGATTTATATTTGCAGGGGTCCGAAAATTTAATAATACAAATTAGAATTAAATAAAATCAAATTGAGGATGAATTAGAAAGTTGATGGTAAGAGAAATGAAATTAAAAAAAAAAAAGAGCCTCTCAGTCGAAGTTGAGAAGCTTCGGGAAAACACACATAGAGAGAGATCGAGAGGGATCGAGAGAGATCGAGAGAAAGAGGGAGAGAGAGATATATATATGAGAGAGATCCGAAGGTCTCCCCATCCCCGACACCTTCTCTGCTCTATCTTACCTCTTTGTCGATGGCAGAGAGAAATAGGCATGCGACGTACTTCCACCGCCGCACCTCCCTCACCATGCCACTGTGACTGCCAACGTCGTCTTCCCCACCCTCCCTCGTCGGCGACCGCACTCCAACCCGTGAATCCTCCTCATCTTCTTCTCCCCTGTTTCGTTTGGCAACTGATGGAGCTTCAAGCTCCAAAATCTGCCTCCCCTCATAAACCGACCAAGTTTCTTATGACATTAGAATACGCCACCTAAGAGTTCTACACCACAAGAGCTTTGCGTCAAACCACTTGGAAGCTGATTTGATGGAGGGCCGAAACCCTAGGGCCTTGAGGTTTGGTGAAATTCTGAGGTGCTGCTGCACAACAAGGTAGGATTTTGACGAGTTTATGATATTTCGTTGAGATATGTGTTGAATTCTTGATTAAATCCTTGAAACTTTAAATATTTGAATAATTTCTAAAAGCTTCAACAAAGATTTGATTTGGCAGTTTGGGTTGGGTTGGGATAAATAGATTACATGCTGAATTTAGGATATCAAGGAGTTGTTTAAAACTTGTACTTTAGAGATTTAAGGAATTGGGGTTATATTCATAAAACTTGTGAGACCATGTAACACATCTTTTTATGTTAAATGCAAATTAGGTATTTTTCGACGCATGTTTAGAATTTTTGTTTCTACATGTTCTCAAGCAATTTGATGCGTGTTTGAGTATATCTATGCATGTTGGGTTGGTCCCGAGGGTTATTAGGGGTTGCAGTTCGAATTTCAAAATTTTAAAAAAAAAAGATATTTTGGAGGCCTATAAATATCTGGAGTTAGATATTTTCAAAAAATATTTTCAAAATTTCTTGACTAAGTTTTTCCCATTTTCTTTCTGCTTTCTCTCTAACTTCCCAGGGGCCTGAGGCTTGGTTTTTGCTGATCCAATAGCTGATCCTTGTTATTGGCATCGTACTCTATGCATCCATCTGAATGGAATTCCATTTCGACGAAGCTCAATTTTGCACGTGCATCAATACGTTGAGTTTTTAACTCACTTAGGTAGGATTCTAGACTTTAAAGTTGTTAGAGGGTTCTACAGGTAATCTTTTGCATCGTTACCGTTTTATATTCATGAAAAGGTGTTTCATGTTTTGAGAAAAGCGGGTTTTTGTGTAAAAATCTTTTTTCGTTGTTTCGGTTGGATGAAAATGGTATTGGATGTTGTTTTTGAGGCCTTCAGTGGTAAGCTCTGACGTGTGTGAGTCAATGGGTGTTTGACGGAAGCTTTGAGGCTTCGTTTAGGTTTAAAAGGGGCTGATTCATACCCTTAAAACGTTTTTCTAGGTTGGTTCAGTCGACTAAACCCATGGGGTCAGTCGACTGGATCATGGTTTGGTGGGTTCAGTCGACTGAACTCGTAGGGTCAGCCAAATGGACCGTGTGTTTGGCGTTTTGTACTTTTTCAGTGTGTTTTTCAATCGACTGGAGGGTAGACCCAGTCGACTGGACTTGGACTGATGGGTGAAAATCATTGAAAAATGTGTTTTTTTTTTAGGTTTTGGAGCTAGCCTGTGGGTGTAATAACTCGGTTCAAATCCTAGTATTAGCGACGGATAGACGATAAGAACCTAAGTCGCTACATGAACAAGGAACAAACCCTAAGCAACCCGAAACCCTAATTTGACCTAGAAATCCTAAAAGAGACCAAATACTCAGAGGCAAGGCCCTAGCACTCAGGAAAGTCTCGGAATGGCTTAAATTATCTAAATAACATAAAATGTTAAATTAAAAATCAAAAATTTTCATAACCAAGGTAAAATGACTCTTTTGCCCATAATATAGCAAAAAATTCTAAAAATCTAAAATTTGACACATGGATACATAAAATTAGATATTTATACACAATTAATTAATAAAATATAAAATAACAACAAAAATAACCAAAATTCCCTTACATGGCTGGCCACCTAGGTGTACGTGCTACAAAAAGTCATTTTTACCTTTTTTGCTTAAAAATGAGAAAAAGATGTATAAGTTAAGCATCATTTTGACCCAATACTTTTTATACAAGTAAAATATATAATAATAGAAAAATATAGCTCAACAAAAGCAAACAAATAATTATTTAATGTCTCTACACAATAAATAAGTCAAAAAGTCAATTGTAGTCAAACTAGCTTAATTTAGTTTAAAATCCCATACTTATTTATTTAATTGCTATCAAAATTATGATAAATCATGAGAATACTAAATTAATTATAAATACATTAATATAATAGGTTTTAGTAGGTTTAGGTACATAAAATTAATATTTTATACATTTAAATACACAAAAATGCATCAAAATACATTTTAAAACCCAAATAAATTACAAAATCAGTTTTTATCTGCCCAAAACCTTCCCTATTCGAACCACACTGCCCCAAAATCTGAATTTGTAAGTTTTGAATAAATACCACCTCCCATACAACCAATGGAAGTTTAAGAAAATTTAAATTTTAAATAAATACCATAATTACACCCATTTGCATTTTTCTCTATAAAAACAAGACCTTAGTGTTGTCTCTCCCTCATGCATTTCGGCTGAGAAGTGAGAGTGAGAGGCTCCAAAAAATTCTAAAACTCTAGATATCTCATTTTTGCAAAATAGTATCAGATCTTGACCACTCTGAGTTGCAAACCTAAAGCAATTAAGTTAGAATGCGAACCAAGCTTAGGTCAAAACACCAAACTTGTAGGGAACATATTTATCTTTCTTTCCACCAAAAATGAGAGAAAAATACGAAGTCTTGATGGGTCAAAACACTTTCCAAAGTAACTATTGAGATTCAGTGACTGACAAACTTCTCTGTCAACCTAAACCTAACTTTTTAGAAGCCAAATCCATAATTGGTAAACATGAACTTTGTAGCTGACGTATCAAACTAATTACTGAGCAAAAATCAGTCCAAAATACCCTCGGATGATACCCAAAGATTCTAAACATTCTCTGTTAAAAACACACTATGCAGACCCTTTTTAGGCTGACTGAACCCATTTTATAAATTGGCCAAACTCTCAAACTTTTTACAAATAACTTGCCCGATCTCAAAACATGAAACTTGTAGGGAATATCTTAAACTAGAAGTTCACAAAAAATCAGAGCCATAGCCCTTGAATTGTTGTCCCAAAAAAGTGATCAATAGAGGTTTAATTCTTATGTTTTTCTCTGTAAATTGCTGAACCGTTTTTACTAAAATAAAATAAATGACCTATTTACTTTAGGAATTGACCTTAGTGATAAACATGAAAGTCATAGAAAATATTTTTATCTAATTGGTTTTAAAATTTTAGAAATTAAACCAATGCGTAAGTATTTCAAAACGTTGCTGCAACCTTAAAAAGAGCAATTAAAACTTGTACCTAAAATTGGCTAAGTGTTTAAATGGTGTGTTGCTTATGAGGCTTGAGTATGTGAATCCTATATGAACTTTCTGAGTAATTAGTGTATGAAAATAATGATTTTAACAAGATGAACTCATGCCAATGGTTCGAGTCTATGTTGCTTAAGTTGTGGTTATGCTTTACATGCTTGTATTTAATACTTTAGCAAGTTGTACCATGTGCCATGTCATGTTTATGTACCGTGGAACGATTAATTGTACACGAGAAGCATATTGCACGTCATGGGAATTTCTCCATTTCATCTTGGGTTCTTGGAGTTCTCTTCATATCTTTCGATTGGTTTGAGTGACATGGAAATCAATTATTCAGTGGTTGTAGATCTAGGGCGTCCCTGGTTGCCAGATGTGATATTGAATGGGAGGTTTTTATTAGAAAAGGGGGATTTAGGCTTCATGGGTTCGTCACTAGCTTTAATTTAGACTTTGGGTTGACACCTAATGAGTATCCTTATTCTTAAAGTGGGACTGGTTGACCTGGAATAAGGATGGGTAAAATTATATAAAGGTCAGTCCCCAAGTTGTTACCACTGAGTAAAATAGCTATGGCATAAAGCTCGGCAATGAAAATTTACTATTCGCAACGAGGCGATGATAGGTTCAGTGATCAAGAGCCATCAAGCCTACTCTGTAATTCCCGGCGTAGAATTCATGATACTGTTCTGGAAGTTCTTGGGATTGGGCATTTTCATTGCATTCATTTGCACCACACACTTATTCTTGTTCTCTTATATATGTTCATCCTATTGAAAATGATAAATAGCCTGTAACTTCACATTGGGTGCTATATGATATGTAATGTGGAATATCTTGTCGCAAGTTTGTTAGACAGTTTAGAGAATTTGCTTCTAGGCTCCGGCTCATGGAATTTATGCCACATGTGACGAAGAGGGACCCTTTGAGGAAGGCGGGTTCATCGAAAGGGAAGAATTTGCATAAGAGGGAGAGTGGCAGGAGCAGGTCAACCCCAACGACGCAGTTTGAAGATGTAGAATGTCTCTTTTTGATCTTTTTTTTCAAGTTTTCCATGGACATGATGTAACTTTTGTTAATTTTTCTGGATGCCTGTACTTATTAAGTATTTGGAACAATTTTTGAACAATTAATGATGTAATAGTTACCTTATGTATTTATGAACATTCAGCTAGAATATGTCCCTTATTTATAGTTACATATGTCCCGACATACCCGGGAAACGGGGTATGACAGTTTGGTATCAAAGCCTACGTTTAGTGAACCTTCAGGCCTTGGGAAATGGAAGATTATGAATTTTGTAGCGTAGAAACTCTATAGGATGTCTATACTACAAATTTATCACTTATAATTTTAATAACTTAAAATCTTTACCTTAGAAGTTTTCTCTATCTTTCCTTTCATAGGATGGTGTCCGATGCAGAACCAGTTGGGGAACCATGGGCGGGATCAGAACCTAAAGATTCAGATCCAGAAGAAGACCCGTAGGAGTTACCTATAGAGGAGCAAGAACCGATTGACACCATCCCTTTAGCGTGGGTTTTTTCAGAGGAATGGCAGGCCAACGCAGATGACGAGGGTGATGAGATGGAGATGAATGAAGAGCCAAATGAGGAAGAATTCGATGCTGATGATGAAGAAGACGAGGACGATGACGAAGAAGAAGAAATGGCAATTAATTTCCTATACGATCGCTCGAGGCGTCACTACCCGAGTATGATGAAGACAAAGCAGCGGATACTGCCATTTACTATAGTCGTCCCAAGTACCAAGGCTTTTATGTGGGAGATTACGTATACGCTTGAATATGTCCGGAGCACATGTGCATGTGGAGAAAACCAGAAGCCTTCTCGCACTACCTAGGGCCATAAGGTAGATGCAGCACCAGAGGTCAACAGATGAGAGAGGAATCATCAACCCGCACGATCCAGCCGTCAACTTTAATGACCCCGAGACGTATCGAGAGACCCCGATCACCGTAACTAACAGAGTACAGATGGGGCCAAATTGCGTCTGACACGTTGAGGTGCAGTGGCGTTGCTACAACATTATCAAGGCGACTTGGGAATGTGAGTCGATTGTTCGCCATTTTTATCCACATTTGTTTGTTTAAGTGTTAGCGTGATAGCATTGTACTTTTTCTTTTGACTTGAAAATTGTATGTGTGCTGTGTGAACTTGACAAACTTGTATTGACTATGAGTTGAAATGAAATACAGACCTTTGATGTCAAAATCTCCATAAGTAATTCTATAATTGTTAACTTAACTCTACAAAATTCTAATCCATAATAAACAATTAAGAACTGAAATAACTCCCAGGATCGTAACACTCTTCTTTTTTTATTCTAGAATGGCGGGTAGAAGACCTAATCACCGACAAGCAAATGGAACCACAAACGTTGAGGCACCGGAACTAGCTCAAGTGCTACGAGAACTAGCCGCCAGCATCAATCGCCCGCACGTACGTGACTGAGCCTGGTTTCTATCGGAGTTAGGAAGGCAACGAGCGCTGACATTTCGAGGGGGAGTAGAATTGAGGGAGGCAAAGGAATGGTTAAGAGCAGTCAAGAAGCTGTTTAACTCAATAGGAGTTCAGGATGAAACCAACCGAGTGGCCGTAGTTGCCCATCTACTAGAAGGAGAAGCCGATCATTAGTGGACTCTGATCACCAATACCCATGAGGTAGCGACTCTGATGTGGGAGCAATTCGAGAGTTTATTTTTGGAGAAATATTTCCCAGCCCCTTTTCGTTAAGGGAAAATTTGAGAATTTTCAGAGCTCAAGCAAGGGATAATGACGGTGATGCAGTATGTAAACCGTTTCAAGGAGTTAAGCCGCTTTTCCACGACTATTGTACCAAACGAAGAATCTAAGGCATGAAAGATCGAATAGGGCTTGGAGCCGTCTATCCGAGCAAGGGTGATTTGCTTGCAACTTCCTACCTACACCCAAGTAGTACGCGTAGCCTTGCTAGTTGAGACAGATCAAGCTGACTCTAGGAAAACGTGGAACTAGAAGAAAGGAAGTACCAGCTCTGGAGGGGCGGTGAAGAGCAACCATGCGTTTATCCCCAAGAAACCGTATTACCGAGAGTACCAACAAGGACGACTGAGAGGACCCCCTGCAACATCTGTAAGGTGCTTTGAGTGCCGCCAATCGGGACACAGGAGGCATGAGTGCCCATGCCTCACACAAAGGAATCTAAACAATCAACCCCAACAGTGGATGCAACCTCAGACCCAGCAGCCTAGGTTCCCAAAACAAGTCCAAGTCGCCAGGCCAGCCATTTAGCAGCAAAATGGAAGAGGAAGACCACCGCTCAATAAGAATAAGAGACCACAAGAAAACTTGGGCAATGCACAAAAGACTGGAAATCTCAAGAACAACAATGGGAATCGACCAATGGGAGGCCTCATCTTTGCACTACAAGAAGAAGAACTGGAGAGCACCCAAGTCATACAAGGTATTTTCATTTTATTCAACACCTTAGTGAAAGTACTGTTTGATTATGGAGCATTCCATTCTTTTATATCTCTGGATTGTGTGAAGTCCCTGCTCTTAGAACCTGAGGCATTAGAACAAACCCTAAGTGTCGTCATACCCTTAGGGAATCAAACCCGAGTAGACTCTGTCTGTAAAGCCTGCACGATACGAATAACTAGTACCCCTATGACCTGCAACCTACAAGTCATGGATTTCAATGGTTACGATGTAATCCTTGGAATGGACTGGCTATCGGGTCAACATGCTATCATCGACTGCCGACAAAGGAAGATATGGGCGCAAGCGAAAAATGGCACCATTGTACGAATCCAAGGAGAACGACATGAGATTTTGACCCTGAGTAATGCAAAGGACAACAAATCGAGTAATTTCATAGGGAGATTAACATGTTTACTTGCTAGTATGAACGTCTCACTAACCCCCGAGTAACCCCGAGTAGTGTGCGAATACAAAGACGTATTCCCGGAAGAACTCCCTAGATTACCCTCGCATCGCGAGATCGAGTTCACGATAGAACTTCAGCCTGGAACTGCATCAATTTTGATCGCAACCACCCCATGGCACCCGTTGAACTGAAAGAATTGAAGATCCAGCTCCAAGAACTGCTCAGCAAAGGTTTTATTCGTCCTAGTACGTCACCATGGGGAGCGCCAGGACTATTCGCCAAGAAGAAGGATGGAACCCTATGTCTCTGTATCGACTACCGTCTACTGAACAAGGTAGCAATCAAGAATCGATTCCCCCTACCTCGTATCGATGATCTCTTTGACCAATTGCGAGGATCATCTTATTTCTCAAAGATCGACCTTCGATCTGGATACCACTAGCTTTGAGTCAAGGAAGAGAATTTACCAAAGACAGCCTTTAGAACCCGATACGGACATTATGAATTCGTAGTCATGCCTTTTGGTTTGACCAATGCCCCAGGAGTTTTCATGAGTTTGATGAATAAACTCTTTCAGCCCTACCTCGACCAGTTTGTAGTAGTCTTCATAGACGACATCCTTGTATACTCCTGATCTGAAGAGGAGCATGAACAGCATCTGAGAATTGGCTTGCAGAAGTTAAGAGAGCCACAACTCTTTGCTAAGGCAAGCAAGTGTGAGTTTTGGTTTCATGAAGTGAAATTTCTAGGACACGTAGTATCTAAGGAATGAATAATTGTGGACCCTACCAAGGTAGAAGCTGTTTTGGAGTGGAAGCCACCTCAACATGTTTTTGAAGTTCATAGTTTCCTTAGATTAGCAGGATATTACCTGGGATTTATCCAGGATTTCTCTAGGTTGGCACGCCCAATGACCAGGTTAACGCAGAAAGGGGTGAAGTTTGAGTGGAATGATTAGTGTGAAGTAGCATTGCAAGAGCTCAAGAAGAGGTTGACCAGTGCCCCGATCCTTATCATACCCGAACAAGAGGTTGGATATACGGTGTATTGTGATGCATAAAAGGATGGTTTAGGATGTGTGCTAATGCAGAACGGTAAGGTGCTAGCTTATGGGTCAAGACAATTGAAACCACATTAGCAGAATTACCCTACCCATGACCTGGAACTTGTGGCAGTAGTATTCGCACTAACGTTATGGAGACATTACCTCTATGGAGAACAATTTTAGCTTTTTACCGATCACAAAAGTCTGAAGTACCTATTCACCGAAAAGGATCTTAATATGAGGCAGTGTCGCTGGATAGAATATTTAGAGGATTACCAGTTTACATTAGCCTATCACCCAAGCAAGGCTAACGTGGTGGCCGACGCCCTTAGCAAAAAAACGAGGAGCACGATGGCTAGTATGGCCTCAAGGGAATGGAAGATGATGGGAACACTCAACGAATTTCAATTTCAACCAATAGAGTTAGAAGATGGAAGTTGTTTTTGTTTAACGGTGGCGACAACAAATCTCCGTCAACGAGTTGTGGAAGCCTAAAAGTACGACCAAGAATCTGAATTTATCCGAAGGCATCTGATTGCGAAAAAATCAAAGCTAGGATGGGTAGTCAACAAGCATGGACAGTTGACCTACCAAGGATGACTTTTCGTACCTAATGTTGAGAATCTGAGAAGAGATATCCTGAGGGAGCATCACCAGTCACTTTTTGCTGTCCACCCAGAGAGACAAAGATGTATCATGATTTGAAGAGGCAGTATTGGTGGAATGGCATGAAGAAAGATGTAGCAAGTTTTGTGGCCAAATACCTTACCTGTTAACAAGTTAAAACCGAGCACCAAAGACCAGGAGGAACTCTCCAATCCCTGGAGATACCTCAGTGGAAGTGGGAACACGTTACCATGGATTTTGTCTCTAGATTACCGAGATCACCAGCAGGACATGACTCCATTTGGATAATCGTAGATCGCCTCACCAAATCAGCACACTTCCTACCAGTTCGAACTACCTAGAAGCTGGAAACCCTAAGTCAGAAGTACATTCGAGAAATTGTACGTCATCATGGAATTTCGCTATCCATCGTGTCAGATCGAGATCCACGTTTTACCTCACGATTCTGGCAGAGTTTGCAAACTGCCTTAACAACGGAGCTTTGCTTCAGCACCGCCTTTCACCTGCAGACTGATTGACAATCTAAACATACAATTCAGATACTAGAAGACATGCTTCGAGCCTGTGTCATGGACTTCAAGGGACACTGGGAGAAACACTTACCATTGGTCGAGTTTGCTTACAATAACAGCTATCAATCTAGCATTGGCACGCCACCATATTTAGCCCTCTACGAAAGACCGTGCCGTTCGCCAGTTTGTTGGACTGAAGCGAGAGAAAATGAACTTCTTGGATCGGACTTAGTGCAAGAGACCACCGAGAAGATTACACTCATTCAGCAATGGATAGCTATCGCACAGAGACGGAAAAAGAGCTATGCAGATCAACGATAAAGGCCACTACGATTTGAAGTAGGAGACCATGTATTCCTGAAGATTCAACCACGAAGAGGGGTGATACGCTTCGGCCAAAAAGG
>JAOTRH010166985.1:0-12580 GCA_034768845.1 Heliamphora exappendiculata
ATATATATATATATATATATATATATATATAAGTTTCTTTGGCCCATATATATAGAGAGGGTGTTTGAGAATGTTATTACTAATAGTTTATATATTGTAACTTGAAGTAGAAATTATAAGTGTTTGGTAAAAAAATATAATTTATAGTTAAAATAAAAAAAATTAATTAAAAATTATAACAAAAATTGTAAGTATTTTAAAAAATTATAATTTATAACTAAAATTAATAATAAAAAATTAAAAATTAAGCAGCAGCCAGCTTCTTTGGCCCATTTATGATAGCAATTATTGATCCATTTATGATAGCAATTATTGATTCAAAATGGCCATGTGGCACACGTGACCAAAGAAAGTCTCATAACTAGTTCCGATAAGGCTTCAAGTGTCAAGCGGTGACATACTACATCAAAAGGACAGTATCGCCATACTGTATTTTGTTTGGAGTAATTGAAAAATACATCATTATGATTGAATTCATTTATTATGTAGAACTCGTCGACTTTGATTAGTAAGTGAAATTTCAGATTTATCTGATACCTGTAACTAAGTGATTAAATAAGATCTCCTAATATTATTTTATAATTTTAAAAAAATTATTAAACAAATATTACTCAATCACTTAACTACAGGTATCGAATGAATCTGAAATTTCACATGTTAAGCAAACTCGACGAGTTCTACATAATAAACGAAACGAATTCGATCATGAAAATATATTTGCCAAATAATCCCAAACAAGATGCAGCACGGTAGTGTTGTCCTTTGGACACAACACTATCCCTATCCTTTCAAGTGATGTTATGGTTTTTTTTTTTCCAAAAAAACTTGTTCAAATTTATTAATTAGAGAAGTGACCAAAAGGCTTACAATCAAACAGAACAGTATCCTGTAACCATTCGGGACAAGTATCAGTCCAGGTACAACTGTTTTCCAAAGACGAGCCAAATTTTGCTATGTGATGGATAGCTTGGTTTGCAGAACATTTCACAAATGAGAATCCACATGAGCAAAATAAGGACTGGAGACGAAGACAATCGTCAATAATGACTTCTATAGCTGAGTATGAGCATTTCTTATTGCACAAGGCTTCCATCACTTGTAATGAGTACCCTTCAATGAGAACATCTGCCATCTCCCATCTTTGGGCCGCTCGAAGCACCTCTCTAACAGCCATGGCTTCCAGGATTCGATGGTTGGTGATGTGTAATATGTACAGGAAAGACCTGTACAGGAAGTACTGAACCATCCTCTTTTCTAGCGATAATACCCAACCGGTGGGTAGCTAGATTTAAGGCTGCGTTAACATTTATCTTAATTTTACCTTGATCTGAGCGTGTCCACGTAGCCGTTGAATTATTTTGATTTCGTGGTGGCCGGTTGACAGGATTTAACTTATGCACATCCAAAAATTCAAGCCATGAAGTAGTCGCCCTATCTGTCGTTATGTTAGGATGTGTTATTTGACTGTCAAAGCTCCATTTATTGCGAGCTTTCCAAATATGCCATCCAACTACGGCTACTAGAGCCATAACTTCACCAGGATTCTCTGCAGCTTTGAGGGTAGTCAAAATTCCATCCCATCTTTCTATGCATGTTTGGTTCCTTCTCCATTGGTCTTGTCTCATTCGTAAAGGGGATACCACCCATACCATATTAGCTTCTTTATAGTTAAACGGCATATGAGTCACAGTTTCCACCTCTTCACCGCACCTTTTGCAATAAAGGTCCACCAGTAATCCTCTGCCCATCAGATTGCCCATAACAGGAATAGCATTATGCAAGTATTTCCACAAAAATTGCTTAATTTTTCCTTGGACAACTAGTCCCCAAATTGTTTTTCAAATCGCATCCCTCCCATTATGGTTACTTGTTTCTCCTTCTTGCATTTTTCTAGCCACATCTAGCATTTCCTTAGCCACGTGATATGCTGACTTGACAAAAATTGTCCATTGCTGGTGCAGTGCCATATCCGTCTGTCCTCGCCCCTAGAATCACTAATGGGTATTGACAGGATGGCTTGAACATCTTCTGAGTTAAAAATTGTTTGGATCAAATCAACGTTCCATTGCCTTGGGTTGCCAATGGTAAGATCTTGGACCTTGAGGATATTGCATTCAGAGGGTGGGCTACCTCTTATCTTGAAAGCTTTTGGTTTCGGAATCCACGGATCCTCCCTAATGCAAGCTGTTACTCCATTGCTATCCATTAGCTAAAACCCTCCTACCCGCAATAATGCTTCGCTACACCCAAGATGAGGTAGACATGCACTTAGCCTTCCAAAATGAGGTGTTTGGAAAGTATTTACCTCTTAAAATTTGTGCGAATAGAGAAGATGTTTCCGAAATAAGCCTCCATCCCTACTTTGCCAGAAAAGCAAGGTTGAAAGTTTGTATGTCACGAAAGCCCATGCCCCCTTTATCTTTCCTTCGGTTCAGACGATCCCATTTAACCTAGTGGATTTTCCTTTCTCCATCTTTACTACCCCACCAAAAATTACTGATCGCCGAGTTGAGTTCCTGACAAAGCCTTTTAGGAAGAAGGAAGCATTGCATTACATAGTTGGGTAAGGCTAATAAAACAGATTTTTATTAAAACTTCTCGACCCACCTGGCTTAGAAAAGCTTCTTTCCACCCTTTTAGCGGTGCAAAAACCATTTCCTTGACACATCTGAAAACTTCACTTTTGTTCCTTCCAATGACAGATGGTAGGCCCAAATATATTCCACCTCTACTTTCCAACGAAATATTAAGCTAGCTTTGGATAGTAAATTTATCATCAACCCCCACATTAGGACTAAAAAAGATAGTAGATTTCACCTTATTAATTTGTTGCCCTGATGCTTGTTCATAAATCTGGAGTATTCTATTCAGTTCCTGACAGTTTTGAACATTGGCATGACAAAAAATGACTGAATCATCTGCAAAGAAAAGGTGTGAAACTGCCGGACATGATTTTCCAATCTTGATTCCCTAAAAAGCTCCACGATTTTTGGCATCCTCAATAAGGTAATGAAACCCTTTAGCACATAGAAGAAATAAATACGGGGATAATGGATCACCTTGGCAAATCCCTCTCTGTGGCATAATCGTGGCCCCCTTTTCTCCATTGATTAAAACTGGGAATGAAATAGATGTCACACAGCTCATGATCCAACTTACCCATTTTTTATCAAACCCGAACTTCAGCATAATGGCTCGAAGATAATTCCATACCACCCGATCATATGCTTTAGCTATATCAAGCTTGAGCGCCATCCATCCTATCTTTCCCCACCTTCTATTCTTCAAAGAGTGCATGATCTCATGGGATATCACGACATTATCAGCTATCTGACGACCTCCAACAAAATCACTTTGATTCTCACCAATGAGTGAAGGAACACAAGCCCGAAGTCGATTAGCAAGCACTTTCGCAATAATCTTGTAAAGAACATTGCATAAACTGATAGGTCGAAACTGTAAAGGAGTGGTAGGGTGCCGAACTTTGGGGATAAGAGTGAGCAAGGTATGATTCACAATTCGGAGCATATGCGAACTGTGGAAAAAGCTTTGAACCGCTGTTTCCACTTCCATTCCTATGATATCCCAGTAGGATTGGAAAAATAGCACTGTCATTCCATCCATACCCGGGGCTTTCATTGGGTGCATGTCAAAGAGGGCGGTTTGGATCTCATCAGCAGAGACATCCCTGGTAAGGGTATTATTCATACTAGCTGTCTCTTTCGGCGGGATAAGATTGATAACCTCCTCCATCTGATTGCATACTTTTGCTGTGAAAACGTCTTGAAAATAACGCTGGAAGCCTTCCCGAACTTGTTCTGGCTCCAATGTCCATTCACCTTGATTTTTAATGCCAACAATCGTATTCTTCAGCCGCCTTTGCTTCACCATACCATGGAAATAAGATGAATTTTTATCCACACATTTTAGCCAGTCCACTCTAGCCTTTTGTTTCCAGAATTCTTCTTCCTTACTCTATTCCTCCGCTAGATTCAGTTTGGCATCCCTCAACTGGTTGCCATGATCTGAAGCTACCCCGGTTTGAATTTGCTGGATGATGGTCTTCCACTTATTGATCATCACTGCAGAGTTAAGGTTTCTACCTCTGTTCCATTGACACAGCTTCTGCCGACACATCTTGATTTTATGTTGGATTTGAAAAAGTTTTGATCCAGCCACATTGTTTCCCCATGCCTCCTGGATTACCTGCCTTGCCTCTTCATGTTTAGTCCATCTTGAATCAAACTGAAACGGGGGGATATTGGCCTTATCAATTGTAAACAGTCTAAGTAGTAAAGGATTATGATATGACCCAACCGCATGAAGGTGCTCTACTTCAGCTTGTTGGTAACATTGACACCAAGAGATTGAAGCCAACACTCTGTCCAGTCATTCTTGGATAGCCTCATTCCCTGTTCTATTATTGTACCATGTTAATGGATAGCCTACAAAACCCAAGTCAGTAAGCCCACAAGCAGCCATGAAGTTCCGAAAGCCATGAAAGGAACTCTCAGCTCTATATAACCCTCCCCTCTTTTTCCCCATTGCATAGTATGTCGTTAAAATCCCCCTATATAATCCAATCATCACCAAGCTTTTGTTTGTAGTTTATAATTTGTCTCCATTGATCCCTTCTCAGGTCATCTTGGGCAGCAAAATACACATTCAGCATCCTTCAGATTTTTTGAGAACTATTTTCAAACACTTGCAGGTCAATAAAAATAGTTCCCATACCTTTTAATTCAACATTCAGCTCCGACTTCCAAAACACAACTAGACGCCCAGCTCTGCTAATAGGTTCCACCCATAATAAGTCTCCCATTCATAACATTCTTTAGACCTTCTCCAAAAATCTTGCTCCATTTTTCGTTTCAGAAAGAAAGAGCACATCTGGGAAGTGGAGTCTATTGAGCTCCTTTAGTTGGTGAATTGTCAGGGGACTCCCCACACCGTGACAATTCCAAGCCATCAGTTTCATTGATCCATGGGGGACCACTCCCGGCTGGTCGCCTCCACCGTCTAAGTAGCTTCCACTTCTTGTTGTAGACTCCCGACTCCATTAACACACAGCTTTTTAGTATCACTTGTCACAGTCCCAACCTCTACTTCCTGTAACTGTAAATCGTCAATCCACTGTCGCTTTCGATTGAGAGGCGTCCATTTTGCCTTAGTTTCTTCAACACCGAAGGGGGTTCGTCGTCCTCTGTGAAGACGTGTAGCATTATGAGTCACAGCCCTTTTCTTGTGCTCAATCTTATTTCGAGCTAAGCCTTGAAGCCGAGATTCAGGTGCATCTGATACTTTAGTGGGTCGCTCATGGGGTGATAGGGTGGGTGTATCAAGTAACAGGAGACTCGGACTTGGTTCAGCAGCAGCGGAAGCATTTTCTTGGCACGTGGTTGGATGAACAACAGTAGTGGAGTGGGGCGTGGTGGGCCCGTTGTGCTGATAAAATTGACCAATGGACCCTTCATTGTTGTGTGTTACGACCTTACCAGATTTTCCTCCATCACATGGTTGTGATTCCACCCTTTTTAAAGGATTCTCGCCTGATATTTCGCTATGTTCTCCTTCAAAGCCATGTGATGCTGCAGCATCACAGTTGGTAGGTGCGTTGATTCTTGCTGGCTTGTCATCGAACTTATCAGTACCCGAAACTTTAGCCTTAATTGGTTCACTCCCTACTGATTTTCCCTGATTCTCAATCATCTAATCTTCGGCTGGATCAATTCTGGATTGCCCATTTCTATCCTCCGACGAGTTTCTCCCGGAGGTTGCATTTTGCATTTTCCTACCTGCTGGGTTCACCATGTTAGCTTTAAGCCAGCCCCCATATTGGTCTAAAAGTTGAATGCCGTCCGCTTCATGGTGCATTTTCTTCGTGCAGCATGTGTTATCATAGCCCATGATTCCACAGTACCCGTAAAAAGTCGGCAGTCATTCATATCGAAACTTCACCCAGAATGGGTCCCCTTGCACCAGTTGCACCTTGGTGCCCCTCATAAGAGGTTTAAGAACATCAACATAGGCTTTAATTCGTACATATCGTCCCTCTCTGCTCCCGGTAGGTGGTATATTAACTTCAATTACTTCACCTATCCTTTTTCCAATCTTAATCCCAACTTCGTGTGAGAAAAATTCTAAAGGTAGGCCCCAGACTTGTATCCACATAGGTGTAGATTTAAAATTGTTATCAATCAACTGCAATCCTGGCCCCCATTTTTCTGAGACCAGAATGTTATTATTGAAAAGCCAAGGTTTTCCATTGAGAATACGGGCCACATCCATGGCATTCGTGAACACAAACTAAAAAAAAAACCCTTCCCCAACTCAATGACCTTCATTCCTTTCGGGTAGCCCCACACAATATCCATAGTATTTTTCAATCAAAATAAGTTAACTGGTTTATGAGTAAATACCTTACCGACAATACTTAAGGAGCATTCTTTCCCACTAAGGGCTATATCCTCCTTCTCCAGTTGAATGGCTTTATTTTCATCGTCCGTGAGAGCAAAAGAGGTAAAGCTTCGTCAGAGATCATCCTCCGTTGGCGAGCCATATCCATCCTCTGTTGGCAAGCTATTTCCCTCCTCCAACAGAGTGTGCATGTTGTTAGCCATGAAGAAAATGTTGAAACTCTCCCAAGGATGATCACCCAGCACTATACTGCACTTGCATTGCTGCAAGACTTGACACTCCCCAGAGGAGAGACTCCCGCTAAACAATATAAGTGATGTTATGGTTGAGTTTATAAATTTATAAATTTATAAATTATAATTAAAAATGATGTGATTATAATTTTAAATAAAAATTATAAATATTTGTTAAAGTTATAAATTTATAATTTTATGTAATAGAATTTGTATTTGGTGATTCAAAATTAAAAGTCATAAGCAAAAAATCATAAATATATTTGTTTAAAATTACTAACTTTTAAACTAAAAATTGAAAATTACAAAACAAATTCGAACAAACACTCTCAAAGACATTTCATTAGATCCTTATTTCCATTACTTCCGAAACCAAGGTAGTGAAAGGCAAAAAAATGTTGAATTATGTCTTGAAAGAATGCATAGGGCATTCTCTCTCTTCACTTGAGAGTGATAGCAAGATTGTTTCACATGTCTATATGGGAAAATTCTAGTGTGCATTCATTTTTATTATTGTAAATTAAGTTTACTATGACAATTAGAGTTTTGGTTATGATAATTAAGTCTCTCTAAATGCACACATGTTATGATGTGCAACTAATTATTTATTTTAACTATATATGGTATTGCGTTGTTTTAATTTTGATTGTGGTGATTTTAGGCTCATTTATTTGATTATTTAAATTTTTATTTTTTATTATCTCAACTTTGAGTTTTAATTATGCAAATTTAACATCAGTTACGAAATGTACATGGTACGCACCTATTAAGCACCCGCATAATAGGTGCACATAGTGTTGGGCTAGAGTGTATTTTGTATTCTACAAGGTTCATATAATTAATTTTTTGATCTATATGTATTTGAATTGTGGTGAAATTATGTGCCCATTAAGAATCCAATTTGTATAGTATTTATACTTATATGGTTTTAGGGCTCCTATGGTATACCTATAAATAGGACATTTATAGGAGCTCTAGGGATAGGAAGAAAATCAGATAGCTACGCTAGATGGTAGAAAGAATTGAGTGATTGTACTCTTTCGCATACAGTGTAGTGGAATATTTTCGCTCTCACTCGTAAATATAGACCAGTGTGAACCGAACCACGTAAGTTTTTCATGTCGTTTATTCTCTCTGCTTGTGTGCATGAATATTTGCATTCAGAATTTGGTGATTAAATCCTAACAAGTGGTATCAGAGATAACAGTTGAAGCTTTAAAGTAGTGGTGAATGATTAGAGCAATATATATATGTTGTTCGCATAAAAAGAAGAAAAAATGGTGCTATGGTATAGAAGAAAAATTACAGTTCCAAATTGTCTGAAGTCTATAGCTAGTCCTACAAAGAGCATAGATGTTGAAGGTTACCCAAATTAGCTTTGAAAAGTAATTCTCATTTGATCAACATGCGTGTTTTGTGCTTATGAAAACTGGTTTGGTAATTGAAATTTGGAATTTTGATCCACTATGGTAATAGAGTTGCATTCAACGACTTGAAATTATTTTGCTTTATCAATTTATATATAGCGAGATTTAAAAAAAGGTTTTTAACGATTTTTCAGCTCTATGAATTTATCGGTATCGTTAAATTTTTAGATTTTGTACTATTTGATTAGATTGGGTATATCAACATATATTGGGATTAATCAAACTCAAAGGTGATCATAAGCGATGGATATAATCAGAGGTGATTTAAGTTGTGTGTGACAAGAGTTACATATATCGGGTATTTTGATGAGTTTAGATTGTTGTACATTGTCATACACTATTGGGATTTGAACACCAATCCCTAAATACGAATGGAAGCAAAACATCACGCATAAAAATAGAAAATAATCAATATTGATGATTTACATGGTTCAGCCCACACCAGCCTACCTCTACGAGCGAGAGTGAAAATATTTCACTATGTCGAATGTGAAAGAGCACAGAACTCGTCTCCCTTTTCTCTACCAGCTAATCTCTCAATTTTCTATCTCGTGACTTTAAACCTTAAGGTTCTACTAGTATCCTATTTATAAGCACATACGTAGAAACCCTAAAGAATTTTAGTTAGCCCATATTATTATAAAATCTATACATAAAGAATTCTAGTGGACTCCTAATTCCACCCCAACTCAATTACATATAGACAAAAATAATATAATAAATATGAGTTCAATAGACTACAAGACACAGCCCAACAATCTCCACCTTAGCTTGAATTCTATAAACCACTCTGAAGATAACCAGCATTGATGTCGATTCTACCGTCATTGTCGCTGTCGATCTGCTACATCCAAACAACATGGCTCGCACCTCTGTACTAAGGTGCCCACACCCCGACCCGGGTGCCCCACAAAGCTCACTACTTTACTTTGTAGAAGAACGTGACCCCATCTCTCCCCCTTTTTGCACACAACTGAACAGATCACCGCTACTAACTAAATCATGAGCAATTGAGACCAGCTTCTGTCAAGATGTACACCTATCTTTCACATTTGTCCTATTAGTCTCGTTGATCGAAGCTTTCCTGTGAACATCCAACTACTGTTGCTTTTGCATTTTGCCGACATCCTGCACACCATCTGATTTGCTCACCTGTGGACTTGTACTACCTCGTCACTTCCGTGTACCCCTACTCCTATTCCATGTGCTTTTCCATAATTGTTGTACACCCTGATCACCCTTACATTTTTTTTGTATGTTGTCTACCTATACTACTCATCCGATGTCTGGCAGTAGCTCCACTTATCACAACATTCCACACGATCCTATATAGGTTATTAATCATCTACACCTGCAGTACATCCATGTTTCCCTTTGAAACCCAAAGAACTCCACTTCCGAATGAGAACCCGCAACCTCTCGAATCTAACATCCTTCATCATTTTTGATTTTTTTGACTTCTTCTTAAGAGCCTTGATCAGTCATTCGCGCGTCAAAATATTCTTCACCCTTTGCTATCATAAGGTGAAGTCGTTGTGGTCGTTAAAAGGTTCAATCACAAAATCCGAACTCTTCAACGTCATTAAATTTGTATTTGACAATTTCCACAATATGAACTTGTCGTAATATCAAATATGTGTAAAACTTGTCTCACGCAATCCAAATCAACTTTGATTGTACTCGATCACTCTTAATTGTACCCGAACACACCCGATCAATCCCTATCTATGCCGATTTTTCTCCGATCCAAATAAAAAGTGCAAAAATCAAAAAATCTGACCGTACCGATGAATCCATAATTCTAAAAAACATTAGGATGCACCTTCTCCGTTAATTATTTTGCTATATATTCGATCCAATATAACAAAATAAATTTGAGCCATCGATTTTAAAACTTCAACCACACTAGATCAGAACTCCTTGAATTAAATTCCCAACCCAATATCACGGCAATAATCAGCAAAGGCTAGGATTCAATTGAATAACAAATTTCCAAACAACTTTGGAACTAGTATGTTGATCAATGAGAAAAAACCCTTATTGTATCCACAAGATGTCGTCGCCGCTCTTCACTTTTTTTGTTGTTTGTTTCTTTTGCGAATTAAAATTTCTTGATTTATATGAATCCAAAATAAAAAATAATACCTTGCTCCGAACACCCACCACAGCTTCGAATTTCCAACCGTTGGCTCTAATACCACTTGTTGAGATTTGAACACCAATCCTCGAATGCGAAAAGAAGTAAAAAAATCATGCACAAAAGTAGAAAATAATCAACGCCGAGGATTTATGTGGCTCAGCCCACACCGGCCTACGTCCACGAGCAAGAAAGAAAATATTTCACTATGTCGAATGTAAAAGAGTAAAGAACCCGTCTCCCTCTTCTCTACTAGCTAACCTCTCAATTTTCTGTCTCATAACCTTAAACTCTAAGGTTCTACTAGTGTCCTATTTATTGACACACACGTGAAAACCCTAAAGAATTCTAGTTAGCCCATATTATTATAAACTCTATACATAAAGAATTCTAGTGGATTCCTAATTCCACCCCAACTCAATTATATATAGACCAAAATAATATAATAAGTATAGGCCCAGTAAAATACAAGACACATCCCAACATACACAAAGCTAATGGTGTTGAAGAGCTCAAATTTTATAATTAAGCTCTTTAATGGGCACAACGACTTCACCTTATAGAAGTAACGGGTGAAGAATATCTTGATGCGCGAGAAACTAATCTAAACTCTCAATGAAAAGCAAAAAGTGATGAAGAATGAAGGATGGAAAAAGATGAGAGACTTGGAAAATAGTAAGATCAAATTGTATCTTGTGAATTAGCACTCTTTGAGAAGTCATCAACAAAAGTAATCTGGTGAAATTTTGAGCTAAGTTGGATAGTAAGTACAAGTTCAAGATTTCAATAAATAGGCTATGAAAAATGTTTTAGGTTTAATCATTCTATGTCATGAAATGTAAAAAATAAAGATCAATACACAAACTCAACACATTATTTTTTTAACGTGGAAAACCCAACTTGAGTAAAAAAATCATGGAACTAATTCATGTCCAAATAATCAAGCACTATAGTCGAACAATTACAAAACACACTTACAGATTTTGATCGAATCCTCAATCTAAATATCTTAAGCTTTCTTCCTGAATTCCCGTTCACTATTCTCTACTTAATTATACAGTAACGAATCGTCAAGCTCTAAACTGGCAAATCCTCCGTCGGTAAACTTAGAAATCCATCTAAGCTGAACATAATTTATTCTTAATTGTTGACTTCAAAAAGAACATGAGAATATTGAAAGCTCTTTGGAATTTTAAGTTTGAATATTAGATATCTCAATGTCTTTTTTTGAGTTGGGTAATGCCTATATTTATAGGCACAACCGGGCAGTAGTCAAACTTTCAGAGAAACTCAAACTGTCAGTGGTTCACTCGAGTGCACATGAGACCGCTAGAGCGGTCATGTGACAGATTGCATACTGCTTCAGTTTTTCTACTTGATTCTACTTGTACCTTAAGCTTTAAAACCAGTACTTCATTCTTCTGCACTAACTGGCGTCTTACCAAGGACTCCTAACTATTCTAGTTCTCATAAATCAATTAAGAGACTAAAATATAATTTAGAATCTTACGTTAATTCAACCACAAGACTTCTAACCTAACTACGAGTTTTCCAACTAATAGACTACCTGAATTACCAGATTAATACATAGGAATATAATTCTAATTATATGAGAATTTATTTTCTAACAATCTCTTGTTATGGTTGGTATACTGAAAATTATATTTTAAGTATTTAATTTTATTTTAATAAAATTAATTTTTCATTTTATTAGAATTTTTATGAGTAATGTATGTGTATCATTTCTTTAATGTTATGTATGGATGTCCGATATTCTGTATAGTATTTAATATTGTGTGTAAAATACATTTTGCACACAGAATATCAGATTTTAGATTCTGGCAGAATATAAATTTTTTGTTCACAGTTTAGATGGAAATGGATATACCATCGGTACGACTGTAGTACAGAATTTTAGTAGGCTTGTCTTGGTTACAGGAAATAGATAATAGCGTCGTCTATTGTTCCGACTTTCTGTACTAGTACACTTTGTGTATATTGAATGGGGCATCTAGGGTATTTAATTTTATACTGACTATATAAATTAATTCACACCTCAAAGTTATTATGAATACTACTTATCCTTTTAATCCTGAAATAATTCCTGAAATAATTATTGATTTGCGTATATTTAATATTCGTTATTTTGACTCATTAGATGGTGCGATCATAGATGGGTCTATATTTCTAGTGAGTTGGATAGCGATATTATTTATATGGTGAATATTAATTATTAATGAAATTCACGTCCCGAAATATCGGGATTGATGATACCCCCTTAAAACAGCTTGTTAGCCCAAGGGCTTCTTTAATTAATTTTGATGAATCCAATAATTCATTTTCTATATTATTTATTGTCCTTAAGT
>JAOTRH010166996.1:0-12579 GCA_034768845.1 Heliamphora exappendiculata
AATGTTTCTTATTAATATGCCAGGGATCCAGAATAAAATATATAAAAAGCATGACTTTTCAGTATACATTCCTAACAGTTTATAACATACATGCGAAGAAACCACAACAAAAATGGGCACCGCATGAGCTAAACAACTAAAACCCTAGGTAACCTAATTTTTTGGGCTTACAAAGATTCTGCCACCAACTTTAAAACGTCAAAACTAAATGTAGGAAAATGATCTTAGAGTAATTTTTTTGGCTAGACCTAGATATTTGAGTTATATTTCATACAAAATTGGTTTGAAGTGATTTCGTTGGGTAGAACTCTAGATATTTCATTTTTGTCAAAGAGTGTCCGATGTTAACTACTCTAAGTTACAGACCTAAAACCCTACGTCAGAGTGAGAACCGAGCTTGGGTTAAAACATAAAACCCGTAGAGGAAATATTTATCTTTCTATCCACCAAAAACGAGCTAACAAATATGAAGTCTTGATAGGTTGAAGCACTCTCCAAAGAAAATAAAACAAAGAATCACTCAAAAAGACGTCGTAAGAGTAGTTTATGAGCTGTTTATGTATAAACAAGCTTTACATGTATTTGCATGTGTATATTTTTGAGTTTTATGGCTTAAACATGCTCTGAAGTTTTGGTTTATGTAAGTTTATAGTATGCATGCAAAGAAACCACAACAAAAATGGACACCGCATGAGCTAAGCAACTAAAATCCTAGGTAACCTAATTTTTTGGGCTTACAAAGATTCTGCCACCAACTTTAAAACATCATAACTAAATGTAGAAAAATGATCTTAAAGTGATTTTTATCTCTAGACCTATATTTTTGAGTTATCTTTCATACGAAATTGGTTTAAAGTGATTTCGTTGAATAGAACTCCAGACATGTCATTTTTGTTAAAAAGTGTCAGATGTTGACTATTCTGAGTTGCAGACCTACAACCCTAAGTTAAAGTGAGAATCGAGCTTGGGTCAAAACATAAAACCTGTAACGAATATATTTATCTTTTTTTTCACTAAAAATGAGCAAACAAATATGAAGTCTTGATAGGTCAAAATACTCTCCAAAGTCACTGTTAAGGTTCAGTGACTGACAGATCTCTCTGTCACATATTTTTGTGAAACCTAAAACTTTCATTTTTTGAAGCCAAATCAAAAAGTGGTAAATATGAAAAATATAGTTAACATATTAAACTAAATACTGAGAGAAAACCATCCCAAAATATCCTCTGATGATACCCCAAAAGTTTTGAGCATTCTCTATTAAAAACACATTTTGTAGACCCTTTCTAGGCTGACCGAACCCTTTTTATAAATTAGCCAAAATCTCAAATGTTTTCCAAACAACTTGCCCTAAAACAAAATATGAAACTTATAGGGGACATCTGAAAATAAAACCTTGCCAAAATTCAGAGCTATAGCCCTTGAATCGATGTCCCAAAATCGTGACCAACAAAAACTTAAATTCTGCACTTTTCTCTGTAAAGTGCTGAATGATTTTTTCTAAATTAAATCAAATGACCTTTTTGCTCTAGAATCTAACCTTAGTGATAAACATGAAAGTTGTAAAAAATATTTTTATTTAATTGGTGTTAAAATATTAAAAATTAAATCTATATTTAGGTGCTTCAAAACGCTGTCACAACCTTAAAACTAGCAATTAACCTTTTACCTAAAATTGGCTAAGTATTTGAATGACATGTTACTTGTGGAACTTGTGTGTGTGAATCTTATATGACCTTTTTAAGTAATTAGTATATGAAAATGATATTTTTGATGAAATGAACTAATGCCGATGGTTCGATTCTATGTCACATAAATTATGGTTATGTTTTATATGCTTGTACTTGACGTTTTAGCAAGTTGTACCATGTTCTATACCATGCCATGCTATAATTAATTGTACATGAGAAGTATAATGCACATCATAAGCATTCCTACATTGCATCTTGAGTTATCGAAGTCCTTCGTACCTTTCATATTAGGTTGGGTGACATGAAAATTATTTATTTAGTGGTTGTGGATCTAGGGCGTTCCTGGTTGCCATATTTGAAAATGAAATTGGAGGTTTTTATTATAAACGGGGGGGATTAGGAACCATGGGTTCGTCACTAGATTTAATTAGACTATGGGTTGACATTTAATGAGTATCCTAGTCTTTAAGGTGGGATTGGTTGGCTTAGAATAAGGATGGATAAAATTGGATAAAGGCCGGTCCCCACGCCATTGCCATTGAGTAAAACAGCTGTGGCATAAAACCCAATAAGGCATTTACTATTCGAAACGAGGTGAGGATAGGTTCGGTGATCAAGAGCCATCAAGTCTACTATGAAATTCCCGGCGTGGAATTCATGATATTGTTCTGGATGTATGTCGGGTTAGGCAATTGCATTCCATTAATCTGCTTCACGCACTTACACAATTATTCTTATATATGTTTGTTCTGTTAAATATGGTAGGTTGTTTGTCTCTTTGCCCTTAAACTTGTATTGGGTATTATACGATATGTATTGTATGATATTTTGTTGTGAGATTGTTAGACGATTTAGAAAATTTGCTTCTGGGATCCGGCTCATGGCATTCATGCCACAGGTGCAGAAGAAGAACCAATTGAGGAAGGCTGGTTCGTTGAAGAAGAAGATTTAGGGGAAGATGGAGAGTGGAAGGAGCCAGTAGACCCCAACAGTGCCACTTAAAGACGTAGGATATTTGCTTTTTGGTCTTTTGTTCAGTTTTTCCGTAGATATATTATAACTTTTGTTAAATTTTCTGGATGACTATAATCATTAAGTATTTTAAACAAATTCTGAACCATTAATGATGTATTAATTATCATATGTGATTATGAATGTTTTGCTAGAATATGTCCCTTATTTATAGTTACGTATGTCTTGACGTGCCCAGAGGATGAGATGTCACAATTGGTATCAGAACCTAGGTTTAGTGAACCTTTTGGCCTTGGAAAATAGGAGATTACGAGTTCTGTAGTATAGAAACTCTGTAGAATATTTGTACTATCACATATAATTTTAACAACTTAAAAAATATTTACCATAGGATTCTCTCTGTCATTCTTCTTTTAGGACGGCGTCCGACGCAGAACCAGTTGGGGAACCGTGGGCAGCTTCGGAACTAGAGAACTTAGACCTGGAGGAAGAATCCGCTGAATAGAAAGACCCAGTAGATGTGTTTTCATTAGCATGGATGCTTCCAGACGAGTGGCCAGCTCAAGGAGAAGAAGAGGTCGAGAAAGTAGGAGTAAACGAAGAACCTGATGTAGTAGGGGATGAGGTGGACTTTGGAGCAGACGATGAGGAGGGACTTGAGGATGATGACGAGAATGAGGTGCGAGCAATCGCTTTATTTTATAATCCACTAGAGGCGCCGCCACCAGATCCAGATGATGATGAAGCAACAGGCGCAATAATCTATTGGAGTCGCTAGGATTACCGCAAGGACTATCGTATCGGAGAACGGGTGTATGCAAGGGTATTCCCTGAGAGGATGTGGAAGTGAAAAAAGCTCGAGTCTTTTTCGAGGTACATGGGTCCGCTAAGGGCATTGGAAAGGTGCGATGAAACCACATACCGTCTGAAGGTACCGTCGGGATTCAAAAGGCTACTAGGGGATAGGATGGATGTAAAATGGATATAGACACAGAAACTAAGAGATAGGAGAGGGATCATTAACCTGTGCAACCCGGCAATCGACTTTAACAATCCAGAAACGTACTTGGAGATACCAATTGCCATAATCAACAGGACTCGTAAGGGGCCGGAGGGCTTTTGGCACGTGAAAGTGTAGTGGTGCTGCTACGGTATCTACGAGGCAACGTGGGAACGTGACTCAGTTATTTGCTACTTCTATTCGCATCTGTTTGTTTAGGCCTTAGCATGCTAGGCATTGTATCTTTCTTTTGTTAGATAATGTATGTGTGTTAGGTGAACTCTTGAGAATTTTGTACAAGCTAGGTGTTTGGATGAAATGCAAGTATTCATTTTTAAATTCCTTATAGACTATCTCATAATTGTAAGCTATCTCATAATCTTAAACTAAAATCTACAATATCCCAAAAACATGAAGACAATTAAGAATGAAAACAACCCCCAAATCTTGACACTCTCTTAGGATAATCGATAGACGATCAAACCACCGATAAGTTAACTAACTCCTAAATGATAAAGCACTTGGAATAGCATAAGTTTTGAGGAAACGCCGTTAAAATCCCGTAATTTCATCCTTATTAATTTCTTTTCATAAATCCTGGTACCAACTCTTATACCCGATTAATATTCTTTGCTTCTAATAACACTGGTTCTAAAAAAAAAAATGCTACCTTGTATCATTTGTCGATAATTCTCCTCCACTCAAGTCTTATTGACAATCCTATCGGGAATTCCATCCTAGAAAATACCCTTATCCTTAAAAATTTTCATTGTTGAGCCATGCCTAGATAACGTCTAGTGTTCACATTTGATAATCATTCAATGCAAGCCATCATCCTTGAACTAGCTCTCTTCTCGTAGGACTCAACGTCATTGCCAAGATCCTTCACCACTATTCGTTTTCCCTGACTTCAATACTATGTCCAACCGAAGCAATTTTGTGAACTCTTGAAATCCTAACAAGGGGAGTCGACTTGGATGCTTGAATTGAAGTACATTAGGCTGACGTAACTTCAAGAAAAATATCTAATTTGGCTACTCATTGCTTAAACGTATCTTTTGCAAAGGTCTGATATCTTACAGATTGACCCCAAGAACCTCCTTTATGTTATATTCATAAAGTGCTGATCTCTTTTCTTTAACGCATCTAAGCTTCAATTAACCTTTCAACCTTGGTCAACGGTGATTGTTTTAAACTATGACCCCTTACCTTTGAACTATCGGGAGTCCACCCTAAAATGTTCTAACCCCAGCGGCATCTCGTGCTCATACCATTTTAAAATTCTCAACTAAGCACTTACTTTTTCACCGCCTTATGATCGTTTACCGTGAAATTGTCTTTATTAAACCCCACATAGTAACGACGATCGTCAAGATATCAGGTTATTAGGCTTCCACACTTTCATGAAAGATTAGGACAGTGCACGGGAACCTCTTAACACCTTTTCGAATCATGGGGAAATCTTTTCGACTTAAAGTACCGTCAACCTTCGCATTTAATGAAGTTTTGAAAGCCAAGACCCTGACTGCAGGAATGGTTAAGTAAGAGTTTACTTAACTGACTACACTTTTTCAAAGGAGCCGATAAGTAGAACTATGCCATCAGTAGCCTACAGTTAGGAACAACAACTTCACATCAAGAGACTCATGACATCACCATGTGACCGAATTTAGATATTCTGCAGACTAGATCACAGTGGACCCACAAATTCAACAACCCGGGAGACAAAAGATTTGTACCAATAGTAGAGAAGTGGAAAACAAGAGACAATAACCATGAGCATTAGAACCCCAATGAGAAATTAACTATCAAACCATATTGGATCACATGACTCGATAATTGCCTCAGACATACCTTTTATCACATTCAATTTTTCTAGAATGACCAATAACCGAAGAGAAATGATCTAGTCAATGGAAGAGACATCCAAACCCTACGTACCAATACGTGAAGGGACAACGACGAGAACTAAAAGAATTAATACAATGCTTGGAAAGACCTAAATAAGAAAGAAGGTATATGATTATGAACTTCGTCACCAAGATTGTTGAGGTCGCATTAGAAGCACAACAACATTCGAATTACAATTGATCTCCCCACCAAGATCATTCGCTTTCTATTGGTTAAACCTCACGACACATCGATAACTACAAACAAAAGGTATGTCCGTGAGATTTTACACCAACATAAGTCTTCTACCATACCTAACCAAAACTTGCATCTCGCTTGTGCTGTCTAAACACCTGGTTCTGAACCATCAAAAGTATGTTAAGAGTAGGCATAAGGGAAATTTAAGAAAACTCTTATCTTCAGTCCAAACCTGCTTACAACCACAGCTCCCGAACTAGGTTTGGCAACCATATGAGGTTTTGTGTACAAACAATACTACGAGATCATCAATATACGAAATCGAAATAGAGAGGAACTAATTGGTCGGAATAGATCTCTGCTAGTCAATAGAGTGAGACTTGGAATGTAATAACAGAACTTCATACAGAACTCAGAATAGTAGCCCTGCATTGACAATCTATGGTAAAGAACGATAGAATCTCAATAAATAAGACTTTTTATACTAATAAATAGACTGAGTGTTGTGCATTTACCTTGTAAGTAGAACCGACTTTATCAAATAGTTCGATGACCCTTTTTTCCTTTTCTCTCCCCTAAAGATGGTAGAAAAAAGGCAGAACCACGAGAGCTCAGTGAGAATAAATGAAACCAAGGAGGAAGTAGACGTCCCGAGCCTAGCACGAATCTTGCAAGATCTAGCATCCAATTTGGATCAAACACAAGGAAGGGCACCCCAGGAAGGATCATAGTACTTATCAGACTTAAGAGTGCAAAATATCCAAGCACCTCAGAGGAAGAATTTTTCCCGAACAACTGAGGTCTGGATCAAGGCTACAAAGCAACAACAACCAATGGTAAGAGCTTATTATAGGTGCAACCAACCAGTACATAAGATGATGCACTGCCAAATGAGAATTGGGAAAGACAACCAAGGAAGACCACTATGGAATAACAACAAGATCACACGCTCGGAACCTTACTCTCAAAATGACTGACGGAAATAACTAGGAAAAAGGTTGGGGCTGTTGTATTGATGGATGATATGAAATGTTGTTGTGTGTTGTTATTTTTGAGTTTGATGACTTATAAGTGTGCTGAAACCTAGATATTAATGTCTAAAACATAAGCATGCAAAGAAATAGGATAAAATCTTAACATATCATAAGTAGGAGACTTGGACCTAAAGAGACTTGATTTTTGAGAGAACGCCATAGCTCAATGTAAAAAATTGATCTAAGCATGTTCTTTATGTCTAATTTTAGATTTTTTCTCTATCGTTCATCCAAAGTTAGTTTCAACTTATTTGAGTAAGTAGAACTCGAGATATTGCAATTGTACCAAAGTGTGTAGTTTTTCGACCAGTCAACGCTACCGACCTGAAAACCCTAGTTTACAATAAGACCCGAACTTTGAAAAAAAATATAAAAATTGTAGATAACATGTATATCTACTTACCCACCAAACATGAGTATCAAATATTGAGTTTTGATAGGTCATAGCCCCTTTAAAAGTCTCTGATGAGTTTCAGCCTTCAAGGGACACTTCTGTCACATATTTTTATATAGCCCAAAACCCCTATTGTTAGTGACCTATTCCAGAAGTGGTCCACATGAACATTGTAGCTAACATATTGAATTACTTGATGTCCAAAAATCAGACCTTGAAGTCTCGGGATGATACCCCAAAATTGTTTCAAACAATATGTCCAAAATCGGCTCTGTAGAGTTTTGGTGACTAACAGAACCTATTTTTTAAAATGCTGTTTAAAAATCATAACTTGATTCCAAGTCTAGATGCCCTAAAACCTTATCGGCCCTTTTAATTTAATACTCGATTTTGGCCTTAAAAATTGCTAAGCATGATTTGAGTACCATTTTCTATGATACTCCATAGTTTTACATGATGATTGATTTAAATTAGTTTATTAGTGTTTTAAAATAAATGTATGATAATTTAGAACTCATGCTATCAAGTTTAAATCATATCTTGAGAATTGTAGCTTCTGCTTCGCATACTTGTACCTTATGCTTTGCGAGTTATACCATGAACCTTGCCATGCTAGTTGATGCCATGTTATAGATTGTTGCACTTGAGATTAATGATACACAGTATGAACATTGTATCTTGCATCTTGGCATATTGGAGTTCCTTTGTGTAAATCGTTGTTGGGATGGGTTGCTGTCTTTCTTGATTCTAAATCTAGGGCTCCTTGGTTCCCATATTTGAATATATTTTGGGATATATTCCCCTTGTACACCATGGGTACATCTGCGGTGTTTGAAATGGTTTGTCATGAATATTGTTAGGCACCATGGGTTCATCGCTAGCACTTTGATTCCGTCGCTCCTTGAGTTATGGTTATATTATGGAAGTGATGTCGGCATGGGTAAATTAGGTAATTTTGGAGAAGAGCCCAATTATGGTGGACCTAAACCCCATTTCTGCGATGTTTTGAAGGGTAATGTCAGAGAAGAGCCTAATTTAGAGGTCCTAATCCCACTGCAGTAGTAACTACAGAGAAGAGAGCTTAATTATGGCGGTCCTAAATCTCTCATCTTGGTACTTTGTATAATGTGAAGTGTCTCTTAAATTTTCCTGAATATTACTTAGACTTTGGGTTGATACTGGCAGAAGCATCACGAATCTTAAGGTAAGACAAACCGTTTACAGATCCCACGCTGTTGCCATTAGGTAAAATAGCAGAGGCATGAAGCCGAGGTGCACGATTACTATTCGCAACGAGGCGCGATGATGGCTTTTGTGATCAACTCCTATAAAGTCTACTCTGGTAGTTCTCGGCGTGGAATTCCTATTATGGTTCTGGATATATGTTGGGTTGGACACTCGTATCGTATGCATTTGCATCACATACACTTGTTTTTATATGTGCTTGCTATGCTATAATTGTTAAATTTGTCTGTTTTTTTGTCCTTAAATTGTATTGGGTGTTATATAGTATGCGTTGTGGTGAATTTTGTGTCGTGAGATTAGTTAGAGTGTTTTGCTTTTAGGCTTTGGCTCATGGCATTCGTCCCATAGGTGATGAGGAGTTCTTAGAGGAAGTCATGCCAAATGGAGAAGAAGAGATGAAGAACAGGGTGAGTTTCAAGAGCACGTGGATCCCGCTGATGCATTCTGAGGATTTAAGATCTCTACTTTTGTTCTTATATTCAGTTCTCCCGTGCTTAGTGTAATTTTTGAAATTTCTTGGTAAAACTGTAATAGTTCTGTACTTTTGAACGGTTTAGAACTCCATTATGATGTAATAACAAACGTATGTAAATATGAATGCATGGCTAGTATATCCATATATTTATATTTATGTATGTCCCGACGTGCTCGAATGATGGGGCGTCACATCTTCTTATGAGGTTTTAATTGTTTGGATGCATAGGTGATAACCTTCCCATGTTGCATCAAAACATAATTCAAACCATGGTGTGATGCGTCACTATAAATAACAAAGCCCTTGTTGCCTGACGGAAGGGTAAGCACAGGTGCTGACATCAGTTTAGACTTCAACTCTTGAAAACTTTGTTCACATCTGCGGGACCATTCAAACTTAACATTCTTCTGAGTCAACCGAGTCAAGGGTTTTGTAATCAGAAAAAAGTCCCAAATAAAACGTCGGTAATAACCAGCTAGCCCTAAAAAACTTCGTATCTCTGTCACGTTAGTTGGCTTTTTCCAATTAACTACTGCTTCCACTTTTATTGGGTCCTTTTGAATTCCTTCTTCGGATATAACATGATGCAAAAACACCACCCGATCCCACCAAAAATCATACATACCAAATTTTGTGTACAACTTGTGTTTCCTCAAGATTTGTAAAGAAATTTTCAAATGTTCCTGTATTCCTCCTCACTCCGAGAGTATATCAGAATGTTAGCTATGAACATTACAACGAATTGGTGTAGAAAACTTCTAAACACTTGATTTATCAGGTCCATAAACACCGCAGGCGCATTCGTTAACTCGAAAGGCATCACCAAAAATTCATAATGCCCGTAACGAGTCTTAAAGGAAGTCTTGGGTACATATGATTCCCACACTTTCAATTGGAGGTATCTTGACCTCAAGTCTATATTTGAGAACACTCTGGCTCCTTGCAGCTGGTCGAATAAGTCGTCTATCCTAGGCAAATGATACTTATTCTTAACGATCACCCTATTCAATTGTCGATAGTCGATACACATTCTCAGTGTTCCATCGTTCTTTTTCACTAACTGTACAGGTGCTCCCTATTGTGAGACACTAAGTCGAATGAATCCTTTTTTAATAACTCTTGTAATTGCTCCTTCAACTTTAGTAACTCAACAAATGACATTCTATAGGGAGGAATAGATATGGGTGCTGTGCCCGGGTAGAGATTGACTGTAAACTTCACTTCTCGGTCTAGAGGTAATCCTGGTAAATCATTTGAAAAAATGTCTAGAAACTCACAAATCACTAGTACCTCTAAAAGCTTCTTTTCTTTTATCTCTACATCCATCACATGTGCTAAAAACCCCTGGCAATTCCTCTTCAACATATTCGAACCTTAATGGCTGACACGATACGGATAGGTGTTCTACTACTTTGTTCCCTTGGAAAACAAATTCCTTCTCCCTGGGTATCCTAAATATTACTTTTTTTTTCTAAAATAGTCTAGCGACACATGGTAGGATGACAACCAGCCCATCTCAAGAATCAAGTCAAACTCAGACATAACTAAAGGTATCAAATCTACCAACAGCTCTCTATCTTCTATCTTCAACACAGAATCTTTACACATACTTTTAAGTGCCACTCTAACTTTACGACCATCAAGACTAATACTGCCACTTGAACCTAATGCGTCATTAGGACTAAACATACTATATAGACTAAATGCTCCATAGATATATGCTTACCCACACAAACCAAATCACAATCCTAGTCATAATACAATATACATTCGCATCTTTCTTTAATATACTATAGTGACCTGGTATGTTCCTATTTTATTTTAACGTAATTAAAATTTGTAAAAATGACTTTTTGATAATAATATAATATATTATACATGGTTGGTGTGTATTGGGCCTCAAGATATCGATATATGATAAATTCTATAATGTTAATTTTTTTATTTGGGATTTAAACCTAATTAATTGAAAAATATGTATTAAAGTAGTTGGTATTTAAGAACCTGGAAGAGGCTACTGGAATGTGAATGTGGGTGAAAAATTTTTAAAAGATGCTAGAAGAAGAGGCAAAAAAAATATAATCGAGCTACACCCAACCCGCTGAAATAGAACAGCCCCTTTCCCCCTGATCTGCGCCTTTTTCTTCTCTCGTTGCTTTTGTTTTTGGGTTCATCCATGAGATCAACTGAGAAGGGATCATCTGGATTGGAAGCCAACAATCGGATACAAATATAGGAAATCTCACTCCTATCTTCTGTGCACTGAACCCCTTCTTCCTTCTCTTAAACTTTTTTGCCGCCATTGATGGCGACCCCAAGCTTGGAAAACAAGTTTGTTTTCAATCATTGGTGGACTGCGATATCGAATCTAATGCCACCGGAAGAGAATCAAGACCCAATCAACCAGGAGAACACGTTGAAGCACCAGAGAGCAAAATCTATTTTCTGTTCAACCGCGGCGAGCTTCTTCATCCTCTGTTCGACGCCGAAACTCCCTGTTTTATTTTTATTGATTCTTTGTTCTCCTATGAAGGTGGATATGAAGGGAGTTATTAGAGGATTAAAGAGGATGGGAATTTGAAAATAGAGCCATTAAGGAAATCCCAAAACCACTATCACCGCAGGTTATTTCTTTTTCTCTATGATTTTTTTTTCTTTTCCATGAGAACTTGATTAATACTTTTTTTCTCCTAACATTTGAAGAGATTCGACATGGAACTAGAAGTCACCAAGAGGGGAATTGGGTTTACACAACAAGAGGAGCCAATCAAAGCTATCGAGGAGAAGATTCCCAAAATGACTAAAACCATAGGAATGAAAATTGGGCAAAATTTCAAGGCTTAAAGCTTAAAGAGGTAGGCTAATGACTAATTTTGATATCTTGCAATGATTTGTGTTGAATTTGGTAGATAAACCCATAACCGTTAACCTTTGAGACATGAATCAAAACTGCACTTAGTTCCTAATTTGGGTTAATTAACTTGAATTTCCTGGTGATTAACATGTAACTTGAAATTTGGAACTCTAGTGAGGTAATTGAACCTTGTAACTTATTGATTCGGGATTTGAAGACAAAGTTAGGAGTTAAATTGGAGGATTAAAAGGGGGAAGGATTTACTAAACTCTAACTTAATTTTGGAACATTCGAATTGATTTCATAATGATTAAAGCGAAACGATAAAGTTGGAGTACCATGTGGTTAGTATGAAGTGGGTAATTTGATTTGGTGTGGTTTTGGGTTAAATTAATATGTTAGATTGTATAGGTGAGGAATGTTGAACATCAAAGTTCTCAATTAGTAATGCTGAGGGAACTCAAATTCATGAAGATTAGAATACCCAAGAAAGAGTTAAAACTTGTAACATGTTAATCCATGATTTTAAGGTTAGGTTCCCCACTTAGACATGTGATTTGTGGACTTTGGATATAGAATATGGTTTGGATTGTAATGGAGTTTAGCCTCATGAACGTCAAGTTAATTGATGAAATTGAACTTTGCTATCGTTGAATAGAATACTTAGAGTTTTAGGAATGTAAAGTTAAGTTCACCATTTAATCTAAAGAATTTAATATAGCTTGAAGCAAAAATCTTAGATCGAAACATCATGGAGCTTTGAATTCATGATTAAATAGTTTGAATACATGACAATTTAATATAATATGACACTTGGAAATCTTAG
>JAOTRH010167007.1:0-12579 GCA_034768845.1 Heliamphora exappendiculata
AAATAAAATATTAGAAAAATATTTATTTAAACTACTTAAAAGAAAACTATCTACATTTTATGTTTTTGAACAAATCATAGAAAACCCATGGAAATTAAATAAACAAAAGAGTTTTAATTAAATTACACTACCATTTAAAAGATAAAAGAAAAAGAATGACAACTAACATATAAAACTTTTTGTGATTTCTGTAGTTAATAGAAGAAAGTAATATGAAAAAAAATTAAGCTAATAAAGGATGATTTTAAAAAGTAAAGAAGATGTGATCATTAATGTTTTTATATTTTTCTTAAAAAAAATTAAAAGAAAAAGAAAAGAAAATGGAAAAAAATAAAAGAACAAAGGAATTTTGAAAGAAAAAATTATGATGCTATTCAAATATGAAAATTAGATTACAAGTTTTTGGTGATTTTGGATTTATGAAAGAAAAGCTAGTAAATAAAGCTATAAAGAAAAGAAAATTAACGTGTAATAAAATGCTAAAAAATAAATTTATACTAAGAAAAGAAAATAAAAAGAAATAAAATTATTTAAATGAACATTAGACTAATGCTTAAAAGAAAATGAACATTGAATTAAAAGAATAAGAAAAGAAGAAATAAAATGTTTGAATATTAAAACAATACTAAAAAAAATGAAAGAACATTAACTGAATATTATAATGAAAGAAAATAAAATACATGGAACATTGGAAGGAAATTACATTAAGCTAATTACAAAGAAAATAACAAAGAATGCACATTACAAGAAATTTAAATTACATTAAAAGAAAAAGGAGATGGAATGCACTAATTGAAATTAAGAGAAATTATTTACAACTAATTCAATGATCAAGTATGGGTAAAATTTTGACAACTATACACATATAGATGTAAGTGCATTAATATAACAATTAACAACATTAATTAGTTGCAATTATTAAAAAAATATTAACACTATTTAATGACTTTAACAATTTGAAATAAGCTTAAAGTAAAAGTAAGTAAATCAATAAAATAATTAAACTAAGTAGGCTAAAGCATGAATTTAACTATGAATATAACAATTAATGAACAAAACGAGAGCATAATTGAAATAAATTTGTAAAAATTAACCCGATCACTCCACAAGAGAGAAGGTGGAGCTAGAAGGATCGGTGATCTAAGCGAGGTACCTAGATTGCCGGGAGATCCTCAAGTTAGGGAATGTGTCTCGGTAGTCCAATCCTCGAGTGGTGATCCAAGCTAGGGTTTGGGAACTTCAGAGGCTCGTATCTTGGTATTTCGACAGAGTTTCGGCGTCGGAACTCGGGATCGCTCGGTATATCGGGAAAGTCTCTTTCACTCAAAATTCTGTACTTGAAAACGTACCAGGGGTACGGTATTTATAGAGTTTTTCAGCCAATGAGATGCTGCCACATTTTGGGAACACGTCAAGCCATTTGAAGTTGGTGGCCGCCACAATGTGAGTTGGCGGTCGCCATATTGAGGTCGGCGGTCGCCATTTTGGAAAAGGTTCCACAAGGTTCTATTGACGGTCGCCACAATGAAGTTTGCAGTCGCCATGTTTGGAAATTGCTTGGACAATAAGTTATTATCTTCGATGGTTTTTTATGGTTAAGGTTCAAATACCGAGCTTGGATCACTTCCCGATGATCGAACTGAGGCACTTGTTTCACCTTTTTTCATCATCGGATCCTTCTAAGATTGGATGGCGTCAAATTGGGATGTCTACAGCTATTCACAGGTTATCAGGCTACTGGCGAATTAATTTTAAAATGGTAGAGGGAACTAAATTAAAATAAATTCAAAATTTTGCTCATCATAATTAACGATTTTATTTAATTATGTGATTCTCAGGATTAAAATGGATTTTAACCCACTCGCTTCAATGCTAAAAAAAAAAAAATCAAACTTACGGAACCAAATTTTGTTGACTGAAAAAGTAACTTGGATATAGCTTTAACTACAAATGGTATTCCTTTAATACTATGAAATGTGTTTGTTTATGAAAAAGGTTCTTTCTATGGGCCGAAAGGCATAAAGAAAAAAAAGATTCAGAAACAAAAAAACACAGTTTCTAGGGTAGTTATTGGGCCACGGATTGGTGTGAAAAAATCAAAAAGTAGATGTTTTCGCTGCAACCAGACCCGGCACTAGAAAAAGCTATGTCCAGTATTTCTCAAAAGGCAAAATAAATAAGGTAATTTCTATTCACTGGTTGTGGAAACTTGTTTAGCGGTGTTATCTACCGGTACTTGGTGTGTAGATACGGGAGCCACTAATCATGTCTGCAATTCATTACAGGGGTTCCAGAAAATTCGACAACTTAGTGATGGAGAGATTTACCTATATATGGACAATAATACAAAGGTAACAGCAGTTACAGTAGGAGATATCACTCTCAGTTTTGATAGAAATTGAGTTTTAAAATTGAGAGATTGTCTTTATGTTCCTACTATTAGAAGGAACTTAGTTTTTATTTTTGGATTGGCTAAAGACGGATATTTGGTTTATTTTAATAACTTTGTGGTTATTAAGGATAATAAACGGGTTATCTGTTCTGGTACATTGATAGATGATCTTTATATTATTACTCCAATCTCTCCTACACTGCAACTAACTGAAACGAATAATACATCTATATTACTATATAAGAGAATATTTCCTTCTTTAATGAACCAAATGTTTCTTTGAAACTTATGCTTAGGTCATATTAATCTAAAAAGGATAAACAGACTAATAGCAGATGAACTTTTGAGTTTATTAGAAGTGGAGGCACTTCTAGTCTGTAAATCTTGCTTAGAGGGTAAGATGACCAAGAGGCCATTTTTGGTCAAAAACTATAGAGCTAAAGAACCGTTGGAACTGGTTCATTCTGATGTATGTGGTCCTATAACAACTCGGGCTAAAGGTGACTTTGAGTACTTCGTCAGTTTCATTGATGACTACTCAAAGTATGGATACATTTATCTAATACACCGTAAACTGAATGCTTTGAGAAATTCAAAGAATTCATGACGGAGACGAAGAAGTATCTAGGTAAAAGTATCAAATCACTACGATCCGACCGTGGTAGAAAATTCCTCTTTGGAGAGTTCAAGGACTACTTATCATCATAGGGGATTACATCCCAGTTGATTGCACTTGGCACTCCACAGCAGAATGGTGTAGCAGAAAGAAGGAATAGGACTCTTATGGAGATGGTAAGGTCAATGATGAGTTATTCAGACTTACCACATTAGTTTTGGGGACTTGCTTTAGAGACAGCGGCTTACATTATGAACTTGGAACCTTGAAAGCTAGGCTTGTTGCTAAAGGGTTCACTCAGAAAGAAGGGATCGACTATGAGAAAACCTTTTTGCCGGTAGCCATGCTTAAGTCTATCCGGATTCTCTTATCCATTGCCAGACATTTCGATTACGAAATCTGACAAATGAACGTCAAGACAGCTTTCCTTAATGGAAGTCTTGACGAGTGTATCTATGTGATACAACCAGACGGATTCATTGCAAAGGGCCAGGAGCACATGTTGTGCAAGTTTAAGAGATCCATTTATGGATTTAAGCACGCATTGAGGTCTTGGAACACTCGTTTTGATCAAGCTATAAAGACTTATGATTTCGATCAAAGTTTGGATGAGTCTTGTGTGTACAAGAAGCGTGGTGATCTTCCTAGTACTTTATGTAGATGATATCTTGCTCATTGAAAACGATGTGGGAGCATGATCAGCGATTAAAGTATGGTTATCTGGGCAGTTCGATATGAAGGACTTGGGAGAAGCCAGTCACATCCTTGGGATCAAGCTTGTATGATATCGAAAACAAAGAATGTTGGGCTTATCACAAGCAAAGTATATCGATGATATCATTGCTCGTTTTAGCATGCAGGATTCCAATAAAGGGTTTCTCCCTTTTAGGCATGGAATCACTCTATCATAGGATCAGTGTCCTAAGACACCTAATGAGATAGAAAAGATGAAGGCGATTCCTTATGCTTTGACAGTAGGAAGCCTCGTGTATACTATGCTTTGCACTATCTCAACATCTGCTTTACCGTTGGCATGGTTAGCAGATATCAGTCTAACACAAGGCAGGAGCATTGGACTGCGATAAAGAATATAATCAACTACCTGAAAAGGACTAAGGATTATATGTTAGTTTACTAGGCAGAGAGTCTAGTACCTTTAGGGTACACAGACTCAGATTTTCAGTCAGACAGGGATTCCCGTAAGTCTACCTCAGGATATGTGTTTACCTTAGGAGGTGGAGCTATAAATTGGAGGAGTATTAAGCAGTCCTGCATTGCTAATTCCACCAAGGAGGTCGAGTATGTGTCAGCTTCTAAAGCATCCAAAGAGGCCGTTTGTCTCAGGAACTTCCTGACGGATCTAGAGGTGGTACCTTCAATTCAGTCAGCTATTACACTTTACTGTGACAATAGCGGTGCGGTTGCAAACTCGAAGGAACCAAGGGTTCATAAGAAAGGCAAGCACATTGAGCGTAAGTATCACCTGATACGAGCAATTATACAGAGAGGTGATGCTGCTGTGACCAATATTGCATCAAAAGACAACCTTGCAGATCCTTTCACAAAGAGCTTACCGGCTAAAACTTTTGATAGTCATGTAGAGGGCATGGGAGTCAGATGTATGGCAATATAATTTTGAGTATAAGTGGGAGATTGCTAGGGTTGGTATACTGAAAATTATATTTTTAGTATTTAATTTTATTTTAATAAAATTAAATTTTCATTTTATGAGAATCTTTATGAGCAATGTATGTGTATCATTTCTTTACTATGCATAGATATCTAATATTCTGTATAATATTTAATCTGGTATGTAGAGTACGGCTTACGCACAGAAAATTAGATTTTAGGTTCTTATAGAATATAAATTTTATGTTCACAGTTTATATGAAAATGGACATACCATCGGTACGACTGTGTTGCACAAAGTTTTAGTAGGCCTATCTTGATTACGGGGAACAGATAATAGTGTCGTCTATTGTTCTGACTCTCTGTGTCAGTACACTTTGTGTGTATTGAACGGGACATTTGGGGTAATTAATTTTATACTAGCTATATAAATTAATTCACACCCCAAGATTATTATGAATAGTGCTTATCCACTTAATCCTGAAATAATTATTGATTTACGTATATTTAATATTCGTTGTTTTGATTCATTAGAGGATACGATCTTATATAGGTCTATATTCTCAATGAGTTGGATAACGATATTATTTATATGGCAAATATTAATTACTGGCGTAATCTACATCCCGAAAAATCGAGATTGACGATACCCCCTTAAAGAAGCTTATAAGTTTTGACCGGGTTAAACCCTACAGGTGGATTTGATTATTCGGCGGTCAAATAAGTCAAGCGGAAGGACTTAAGAAATATCAAGATGCCGATCAAATTAAATTGTCAGTAATTAAATTTAATTAGCGAGTATCGAGAATCTTAACGTGGGGAGAAATGGTAAGCATTTAACAGCAGGTGCTCAATGCAAGAAGGTCTTAATATTATGGGTCAGAGTGCAATTATAGTTCTTTAGTGGTATGAACTGTAATTCAGTATTTTATGAAAATTACAGAAACCGCTGCGTCATTTCATAATTGCAGAAACTGCTAGTAGGTATCTGTGTTCCACTGAAAGTCTTACTCATAATTACTCTCTAGGTCCCAGCTATATAGCCTTTATATATATATGCGGGTAGGCTAAACCAGTTTGATATCATATCATTGATATATTATATTTTGTCTCTCAAGACTAAAGATATCTGGGTTCTATCGCTACGAGTTCTCGATAGTCCGTAGCCCACACTACGTTCAAAAATCGCATACGGGAATAAGATAGAAGATCTAATTGGAGCTTCAACTGGGAATCAAATTGTAGTTGAAGATTCGATCGACAAAAGATATTTTCTAAATTAACTTTGGTTGCACGGGTTTTATTTTTGATCGTTCAACGTCAAAAGTTTTATCTGGATCCCGTTTCAGCATTTGCCCGTCCAGTTAATTTTTACCAAAAATTATTTACAAAAACAATGATCTTGGCAGTATTGCCTCCAACACTAGACGCCTTATGGACTAGGATTTGGAGAAAATCTAAGACACCTCTAGACTTAAGACCTAGATGCCTTATGGACTAGGGTTTGAAGAAAACCTAAGACACCTTCTAGACTTAGGACCTAAACACCTTATGGACTAGGATTTAGTGAGAACCTAAGGATCGTCACTCATACGCGAACCTAAGGTTGGATTTACCTGGCGTACCAGGGCTTAGGGTGTCTAGTCTTCTAGGGCTTGAAAGATTTGCCGAGCTCACCAAGGCTTATGGTGCCTAATCTTCTAGGATTTAGGGTTCCTAGTCTTCTACTAGGACATGCAGGGTTTTCTTGGCGCACCAAGACATAGGGTGCCTAGTCTTCTAGGGCTTGAAAATTTTACCTAAGGGTTGTCTTACGAACCTAGAACCTAGACAACGCTTCGCATAAGACTAGGATTTAAAAGAAGTTTGCCTGGTACACTAGGGCTTAGATCAATAAACCATTGCTGAGGGCTGCTACACAGCTTTTAGGATCCACTGGCTCATATTTTCTGCTTTGGTTTTGAAGAGTTATGCCCCACTGTAGAGGAGTTCACCGTTATTCTTAATCTCATCCCACGAGAGTTTACACCAATACCTTCCATGTTCATCATTCATCTCTGTTTTCAAGGTCCATTAAGATCTGATTATACCCAGAGAAGCCATCCATAAATGATAAAAGAGCGTGCCATGTTGTGCTATCTACCAAGACATCAATGTGCAGTAATAAAGTCATCCTTCGAACTAGCCTTGTTGAGATTCCAAAAAATTATACAGACTTTGATGCATCCATCCTTCTTCAAAACTAGTACAATGTTGGCCACCCATTTTGGATACTCGATTACCATAAGGAATTCAGCATTGATCTGCTTAGTGACTTCCTCTTTGATCTTTAGAGCCCATTCTGGCCGTATTCTTCTCAATTTTTGTTTGACCGATTTGGCATCAGGATATAAAGGGTTATAGTGTTGGATAATATCGGGATTAATTTCGGGCATATCCTCGTATGATCGTGCAAAAATATCTTTGAATTCTTTTAATAAAGTCATTAATTGTTCACATTCAACTGAAAATAAAGAAGAACCAATTTGGATAATTTGTGGGTTAATTTCAATACCCAAATTTATTGACAAAGTTTATTCAATTATTAGTTGGGCGCGCATTTGTTCTTCTCTTTTTTTTATTAAAACTTTTAAATTCTTTGGGGACATCCCCTTCGAATTGAAAATCATTAAAAAGCATACAAAATAAATAAAGCAACACAGAATAATCAAAATCTTCATTTATTTCATTAATATCAAAGAGAGCTTGGATTACAAAATCAAAAGCAAAAGAAGAGAGTGCACAGATAAATGTGCCCTCGGACTTGACATCCAACTGATCAGAACAAAGTAGAGACTTTCAAGACTTTCACTTGACTCGGGACTTTAATTATGCAAAATACAAGAATTTAAAAAATAGTTGTGACATTCGGTGCAGATGGAGGTGGAATGACCTTGTTGTCAATAAGATCTTGAATGTCATGACGAAGTTTCAGACAGTGGTCAGTTGGGTGTCCATGGCTCTGATGATATGAGCAATATTTGGTGGGATCGTAGTGTAGCGGTAAAAGGTTAGGAGGTGGCATTGGATCAAGAAGCTTTATCAACCTTTTCTCGACAAGTCGATCTAGAGCCGTGGACAAAGAGATATTATGGGGAGTGAACACTCTCCTTGACGTTTTTGGCTGCGACGGCTGGTTGTTTTTGGGAGGAGGTGATGAAGGTGAAGAATTCAGTTGATCTAAATGGGAGTTTAGCAAATTCACTTCGTTAGAGCAAGAAGCAAGGTTAGTGGAAGAGGTGAGATGGTTTTTGGTTATTAGATGGATAAGGTCTTTTTGACTTTTGGCTTGGCTTGGCCTCGTCAATATCACCATACTTGATTGCATCTTCTATCTGAACCCCAGCATCAAATAGCTGCTCGAATGTGGAGAGCGGCTATGTAATCAGATAACACTTCAGAGGAGATTAGAGATTCTTGACTAGAATTCTCACCTATTTCTTTTCTATTGGTCAGTTTGTCATTTTAGCTGTCTTTTCTCTCCACCTGGTCAGAAAGTTCACAAACGACTCTCTGCTTTCTTGACGAGTGGTCTCTAGCTTTCGAGTGGTTACATCTAGTTGGGCATTATAGCTGTATTGGTTGACAAAAGTTGTGGTGATGTCCTCCTAGATTCTGGTCTTTGTTGCATCGAGGGAGAGGAACCATTTTTGGGCTGTCCCAAAAAGAGATCAGTGAAAGAGCTGGGCCTTCAGCTGGTCATCAATTCCCATTAGCAACGGTAAGAACATACATTCGGAGATGAATTTTGAGATCTCCGGTTCCATTGAATTTTTTCATGTAAGGTATTTTAAACTTATTTAGGAGCTTAGCGTCTAGAAACAAGCAGAGTCTCCCTATATCGAGCATATATTCCTCGACTCCCTTAACCTTTCTAAGGACCTTCTCTATCTGGTCGATCTTCTCAGCCAATGCAGATTCTCTGGACTAAGTAGTGTTTTCTTCCTCAAATATCACCAGACGAGGGATCTGTGGTGGTGGCAGAACAACTTATGGTCCATCAAGAACCTGATTGTCATTCCAAAAGTCTTCCCCATTGCCATTCAGGTCATCCAGTTGTTTATTCACCCCTGGCAGACGGGCCTGAATTGCCCGGATCTGTGCTTAGCATTGCATCTGAGTCTGGATTTGCTGCTCTACGGCTCTCTATATGTCAATGATCGCCCTCATCAAGGCTGTCAGATTTACTTCATTCTCTACCATTTTAGATGATTTAGCTATTTGTTTAGATATCCTATAGAGTCTGCATGTTATTGATCTAACCCAGACACGTGTTGACTATAATCTTTCTAATTCAACGATCTAAATCCAAAAAAAAGCTAGATCCCAAAAGCAGAATAACCAGTATCAAACACTTCTCTGGAAAGAACTCTAACGATAGGTAGCAAACATCTTAGATACCCAAAATAGAAAACCATAAGTAGATAATCACTAGAACTAAAGCAATGCCCATGCCGGGCTCATACTGGCAACATAACAACTGAATTTTTGAAAACCAGGATGATGGCTAAGAAGGAAAACAACCAAATTCTAGAGGAAAGGTTTATCCAAAGAATCTAAATGGAGAAATGGGTAGCACTTCGGCAAAAAAATAGAACTAGACCAAAGGGACCGATTTGACCTAAGATTCTAAAAAAAATGGGCAACACTGCGGTAGGAAAGCAAGACTAGCTCACACGGGTCTAACAAAGGTTCAAAAAAAATGAGCCTAATACAACAACGGGGGATAAAATAAACAACCCGGGAAGAACCCAAAAGAGAGATAAACTATCCTAGAGGCTTCAAAACAAAACGCGGGCATGACCCCAAGAAAAAAACTAATCGTAGGAAAACCAAATAAGGTGAAGAACAAAACTCGGGTAAAAACCCAAAGAAAAAACCAACCTAAACAACAAGGGATATCAAAAAAACCTAGGCCAAAACCCGGAGAAGGAACTAGCTTAAACCAAGTAAACAAGCCTAACAAACGCAAGCAAAATATACAATTAACAAAACACACAGTTTTATTGGGTTAGAAGCACCAAGTGGATGGTTCTAAGCTACTATATGCAAAAAGGAAAATTTTGGTCAATAATCAAGTTGCCTTCTAACTAGAGCTAGGTATACACCTTACATGCCTGGTGTGGCGCAGGATATGGTCAAATAGTACGTTCGAACTATTTTACTGCACCTATAAAAGTGTACCGTCAATAAGGCTTATCCGCCTTCCAAATAATCTCTGAAACGGATGAACGTTCAGGGCATCAGGTTGACCAGGCAAAGGAGTTAAGAACAATGTATGTGCATGCGAGAATACAAATGAAAAATACATATTAAGAACCAATGATATTTTCAAGTCTAGCCCTCTTAATTGATTTGGTAAATCAGTCCCCAGTAGAGTCGCCAGATAATACTGTGGCGCCAGAATTTTGGAATTTTTGTGAGTTCAAAAATAAGAAATTTCAAGAAATGTTTGAAAAATATTTTAACACCTTTAAAGCCAAATTTTAAAAATCTTTTTTGTTAAAAATAGAGTCGCCACTTGATTTTTGAGAAAAATCAAGAAAAATAAAAATGGCTACTAGTCTTTAAAACGTTTAACCATAAAAAAAGGGTTCGAGGGTAAAGGTATGAATTGGGAAAAGTGTTAGGCATCCCGTTCGCCCAACCGTAAGGTTGGCCTCTACTAATCATAATTGGTTCTTAATAAAATTTCTCAAATGCATGCAAATATAGAAAATGAAGATAAAGAGAGAATATACAAAATCAAATAAAGAAAATATATAGCATATGTATATAGAATACTAAAACAAAACAAGTACAAAAATAAAATCCTAAGTTCTATGGCATGTAATTTCTAACTAAAAAATACATAGAGTAAACCCACATGGTATGAGTCAAATAAAACAAAAACTAAAATATGCTAAACGTCGTTAAAAAACAAAGAAACTGCTAACTATACTAAACATGATTTTAAACTAAGATACATAAACATTTTAAAACATGCATATTATTGATTTGAAATTGACATGATAAAGAGAAAAGTAAAGCCAAAAAAAATATAAAGATCACAAAAACTGTTATATTAAAAAGATTCAAACTGAAGAAAGCATTTAAACTAACAACAAAAGTAAGTTATATGTTTTTATTTTTTATTTTATCCTTGCAAAAGATTTAATAAAGAGAAAATAAAGCAAAAGATAATCCACAAAAGAAGATTTAACCAAATATAAAGATTTTAAAAGAAAACACAATTAAACTAAAAATGATCTAACTATTTATATTTTATACGAAACAAAAAAAAATAAATAAATGAAATGAAATGAACAAGAGGGTTTAAACTATTATTAAGAGAAAAAATTATACTAACATTAAAAGGGTGAAAAGTAGCATAAAAGACTTTTTGTAATTTTTGAGGTTAACAAAATAAAAGAAAAAAAATAAAATAAATACTATGAAAAAAAATTAAGCTAACATTAAAAGAAAAAGAAAATAGAACATTATAATGGAAAAAAAAAGCTAACATTAAAAAAAAGAAAAGAAAAAAATGAAACATTAAAAGGAAAATAAATCTAACATTAAAAGAAAAAAAAATAGAACATTGTAAGAAAAATAAAGTTAACATTAAAAGAAAAATAAAAAATAAAATATGGGTGTAATACTGACAATTATAACTATATGTATGTAAGTGCAACGATTATAACAATAACGACATCATTAGTCGTATTGCTAAATTATGTTAGCACTATTTGATGAATTAACAAATTTAATGTAACTAAGCAAATAAACTAAACAAACTACGACTTATATTATAATATAAATAGTTACTTTACCAAACTAAACACATTTATTATAAACCAAATAAATTCTAAAGATTAAAACAACTATATAAGCAATGTAAGAACGTATGTAAGAGATGAAACAACCAAATTAACCCTGTCACTCCAAAAAAATAAAAAAATAAAGCTAGAAAGATCGAGAATCCAAATAGAATATTTGGATCGCTAGTGAATCCTCGAATCGGAGAATGGTGATAGGCAATCCAATCCTCAAGCGATGATCAAATCCAAGTTAGGGTTTTAGAATCTCGGTATCAAGGTCCAGCTCTCGGAATTTCGGTAGGGTTTCGACATTAAGACTCAGACTTTCTCCGTGTCTTAATAGAGCTTCTCTCTCTAGAATTCTGTCCTAAAAACATACCAGGGAGTATGATATTTATAGAATTCTTAGAGTAATGAGATGCTGACACGTTCTGGGACACGTCAGGGCATTTGGAGTTGGCGGTCGTCGGGTATTAACATGGCGATCACCACAACAAAAGAAGTTTCCAAGAAATTCTATAAGCGGTCGCCACAATGGAGTTGGCGGTCGGCACAAATAGGTGAAGCTTCGAAGAAGTACTACTGGAGGTCGCCACAATGGACATGGCGGTTCAAAATGATTTTATTGGTTTGAAAGTTTTGCTCATTGAGTTCAAATACTGAGCTTGGATCATTTTTCAAGAACCGTGCTAAATCACATTTTCAATCATTTTCATCATTAGATTCACCTAAGATTAGGCGGGATCAAATTGGCGTGTCTACACCAGGCTGTTCGCTCGAGCGAACAGAGATCCGCTCGAGTGGTCCCCCACCGACTCAACTCTCGGCCATCAGCCCGCTCGAGCAAACAAAGCTCTGCTCGAGCGGTCATCACTCGGGAAAAACCCGAACAAAAGATACATTACCAAGCCTGCGCATGCATAACACAAATGTTAGAACTAGGCAACCCAAGAAGGGGGGTGAATTGAGTTTCCTTACTAACAAAAGAGCTTTAAAAATCTTTTTCAGGAAACCTTTTTAATATTGCAATGAAGCTAGATAAGCAAATATGAATTTCAATGCCAATATTAAAAGAAGAGGGATAGAGATAAAGAACCAGACAC
>JAOTRH010167028.1:0-12579 GCA_034768845.1 Heliamphora exappendiculata
AATGTAAAATAATAAAAAATGGGATAAAAATTATAAATACCGTTAATTACCCGTTATTTATTGGGTACAGAAAAAAACTTGTACAGTACAAAACAAAAGAAAAAAAAGAGCTGAGACGAGTAAAATTGCCTTCTCAACCCGTCATATCTCGGTCTCCCTCGTCTGTTTCGTACCCCCTCTCTCTCTCTCTCTCTCTCTCTCTCTCTCTCTCTGGACATACGTAACCAGTATATATAAATACACCTGTATTTGTACTTTTTCTTTATTATATAATAATCGCTCATCGGGCATCTGTGGCGGTGTGAGTCCCACCAAACTCCTTTCTTTCGCTCTTCCTGTATGCCCCATTGTGCACTCTTTCAGTGCTGCAATGCACTCGCATCTATGATCTATCTAGCGTTTCTTGATAATTTCTCAGAGATCCGAGCCTTTTGAATGTTCTATTCCAGGTACGTTCGTCGATAGATTCATTTACATTCGAGATTTATATATATATATATATATATATACACACACACACACACACACACACTTGCGCATATGGGGCTTGCTTGCTTTGGAGATATCGTCGTTCCCCATTTTGGTCTGCAAAATTGCTTGTCTGTGGTATTAAGATGGCCAATTCGTAATAAGGATCATATTTGGTTCGTGATCCACAATTTGATTGATCTAAGATCGCATCCTTATTGTGCAAAGAACGCCATATATGTGTGTATTTCTTTATGTTTAGTTTTCATCTTAAAATTCTCTGGTTTCTTTACAAAATCGCATGAGCATTGCTAAATCCAGCTTTGGATGCTATGCGTTTGCAGCGGCTTCTATCTATGGTATCGACCACTCTCCTCTAAAATTTCTTTTGCAATGTGTGGAATAATCGATGTAATAACATACATCAGTTTTTTTCAAAATGTCTACGGCATATTTTCAAAATAAATGGTTAAAATTTGTTTAAATTGGTATTCATTGGTCGATAGATAAGTTTTTTCAAAGTGTATTCTCTATGATCAAATGAGATAATTACCTTCCTGCCACAATGGTTTCACTCTACCTCTCTTTGATATAAAACAGTTCTCTCTCACCCCCTCTCCCTGCATCCATTGAAATTGGCATTGCTTTCGCGTCCACCATCTCAACCACCGTGAACCATCGCAACCACCGCCCATAGACGCTGAAAACTCTCTCCCCCGAGCTGTCTCTTTCTTTTAACTCTCCCACAAATGCAACCATTTTGCTTAATTTGATTAGATTTTAATTTTGTGCGTTCGTTAAACTCTCTCTCTCTCTCTCTCTCTCTCTCTCTCTCTCTCTGCCTGCTGTAGCATATAGAATTTAATGTTATCTTCTCTCTTTTTGATTTTGAATTTTCTGGGGTCCATCGACGGGGAATCGTTAAATGATTTTTTTGTCGAATGCTTTGATTTTTTTATACATGCAACCAATTTTATTGAATGCCTTGATGTACTTCATTTTCTTGTTTATTCTTAGAAGTATTTTTCTGTGCAATTGTTTTTCCCTCTTCTTTCTCTATTGGTTGCTAGATGGCTACTAGACTGGACTTTCAATGCAAAATAGGAATTATTAATGATAACTGTATTTATTTTTTGGGGATAAGTTATATTGAAGTGCCTTTAGGTATGGGCCATAACCAGTACTAAAATATTATGGGTGAGAATAATATTAATAATGATGATGCAGAGAGCGCGATCTGTAAGTTGCCATGGATCTTTCAGAGGTTAGAAGAACTGGTCAAGTTAAAGTTTCATGCTTCTTAAGTGTGTGATCTTATGGCATCTCTAGCCCTTCACCTTTTTTTCCTTCATCAAATTCAAAATTTGGGGAAAAATGGTTCAAGGAACAACATTAAGGTTTTATCAAATAAAGGAAAAAAACTATTTTTTCATCAAATTCAGTGAAAGAAGCTTGTAGGGATCAGTTTGGAATTTCTTAAGAAGATTTGATAAAATATTTAAAAGAGGAAGCATTGAAACATTCATTTCTTTCATAAAAAATTATTAAAATACATTTTGAGGATAATTTGGGATTTTTTAAAAAAGAAATGATGAAAGAGTTGCTTCACACAATTGGAGTGTGTATGACAAATGAATCTTTTAACCAAAAATGTGTGTGATCTATAAGGTGTAGCTGATCTCCTTCCGGCTTCAGCAGTCTCTTTTTTCTGATTATAAAGCAGTGACAGATACTGACAACTGTTGACTAATCATGCATTTCCAACATTGGAAGCATCATGATTCTCAAGAATACTCGTGCACACGCCAATACACCTTCGAGGTGTGTTTCGTTCTTGTGTGCATGTATGAATGAACGAACAAAAGAATGCTATATATTTATTCATAACCCTAAAATTGTATTGAGACATTTTGGGGTTTATCTGGTTCCAACTTAGTTTCTGAAAGTCAGGGCCAGACAGTTTTTTTTGTTCAGTTACAAAAGTGCCTTGATACTTTTATGTCATAAATGTTTTACAGATACTTTTTCAAGGAAACCCAATTCTATGACGACATCTGGATGAGATTAACTTTGTATTTATAGGCGCACTAAGGATGAAAAGAGGTTTCTATGGACTGAGGAGTAAACAAATCTCTCTCATCCTCGTTGCACTTGTCTGCACAACCATTCTTATTTGGGCATGGGAGAGAACCCCACTCCTCACCTCCTTACTTCCACCTGATGGTCACTTGTTGCAGCTGCCTCCAGGTTTTCCCCCAGTTTTTATTTGACTCGATATTTTTCCTTGACTCAATATACAAAGTAAGGCTGTATACTATTGACTCTGTGTGGTCTAACCCTTTCCCCAAAACCCGCATATGCGGGAGCTTCGTGCACCGGGCTGCCATTATTTTTCCTAGGTATCCTAGATAGTGAATTTATTGTTTGTGTTAGTTTATTTATTGCTTTCTTTAATTTAATTTTTTTATTTTCATATTTGGACAGAGATTCTGATTGGTGCTCCAACTGATAATACAATAGCTTCAAAACCACATATTTCTGCAGTTACCGAAAAAGAGGTGGTAAATGATCTAGAGGGACACCATTCTGATGCCGGATTTCAAAATGATCCTGCAGAAACCTCTCCTGGAATTGGGAAAACTGAAACAAATGTTATAACAACTCCTTTTGTGGAAAAAGGAAACATATTGGAGAAAGAGATGGCAAAGGAGCAAGAGGTAAAAGGTTCTGATGCTGCGGCTACAATGAGTCCTGAGAAAACCTCTCCTGCAGAGGAAAAAGGTAGTGTTTTGCTTCTGCTCTTAGTTATTGGAATGAGAAACATCAATACTTGATAATCACATCGCATGTGCCTCAGTTCATACAACCATTCAGCTGCTGGATCCCATCTGAGCATCTTGTGATTAGAAGTTGCCTTTAGTGTTGACTGGATGTTTAATTACCAAGTATCTGAGATTGTGGATCAGCATCCATGTATTCAGTTGAATCAAAGTTTTAGGTCTTCAATTCTATCACTTAACTTTACTGTACTAATTGTTATTGTCCCATGTTACTTTTTGTGTGTTGGATTGGAGTAGTTGCAAGAAAATGTAGTTTGTTATGGATTTAACCTATACTAGTGAGTTGTGGCAGTGATAGAGGAAGAAGTAAAAGACAAAATTTCGCTAGAAGGTGAACACCAAGGAAAAGAAAGCACCTATTTATTAGCACCACTGGCTTCCTCAAATGCCAGCTCTTTGGTTGCCGAAAAAGAAAATAAAAACCTGGTGACTCTTTCGAGAAAGCAAGGTATCTCTTGTACAAGATCTGAGCTATGTTCTATTTCTGTTCATTACTCTTCTCTTAAACACTAGCAAGAATTCAATGGACAATCCACCAAAGCCTAGATTCTCACGAGTCATGAGCAACATAAGGAGGTGTTTGTGATCAAGTTTTGAATTGTTTGTCTGCTGTATCCCACATTTAATGCACTTCTCTGGTTCATTGTAGTTTTGTTGCGCAGATTCTACATATCTTGATATCATGCTTCTTAATTGTCCAATGTTATGACAGACCATCAGTTTAGCTCAGTGCGTGCTTTACCAAAGCATGATATTTCTGCTGTGGTCAGAAGCTTAATAGTGTTGCTTTTGTGAGCTCATTTTCTGCCCTATATATTTCTTTTTGGGTTCAGTTGTAGTAGGATGTTGGAGTAGTCTAACTTATAATTCAGGATGTAAAATCTTGTCCTTTTTTTTTTGTAGTGGTGAAGAAATTCCCGTGTGTCATAAAATGAAGCATATTTCAAACAAATTTCAGAAGGAAAAGAAAATAGTTCTAAACTAGCAGAACAGGATTTAGAACATCGAGGAGTTCTGCAAAAACAGGCTCTTCATTGAAGGAAATAAACAATGAGATTTTACTGCCCACGTGTGAAAGGAAGGTTGAATACTGCTTGTAGAAGCTTTGATACACTTTTGGAAAATGCTATGCAGAGAATCTAGCCAGAACATGTTTCTTCTAGGTCTGGTGCATGTGGTGTGGGCAGTGTGTTGTACATCTCCTCAATAAAATTGTTCATTAATGGTAATTTTAAACTGTGCAGGTTTTAGAGTCTCCAACTGCTTTGGCAATATACTTTTGATTAGTCATCCAATCCAACCCTTAGATTGGCACAAGTAGTTCTATTTATTTGGCTTTTGAATGATCTTATTGGTGTGATCTTTGGTTGCTTTATGTTGGGCAGGTAGTGGCCCATTACTTTGGTTTGCCATGTAAATATTTTTTTTCTTGTTTTTTTTTTTTTCACGTCTCAGGGTGTTTGGGCCAGTTTACAAGCACCTCGACTAATTTCTGGATGACTAATTCTACCACCCACTTTCAGGGGTCCCAATTTAAACGAAGGCAAAGTCTCATATGGACTGACCCCAAAGATTTGATATCACCAAAGAGATTTCGAACTTGAAATCTAAGAGGGAGCAAACTTTTAAGTCCCAAACCTTGACCACCAGGCTAACCCCTTGGGGCCTGGTGTGATTGATCGTTTATGTTGTGCAGTGAACACACACCATTAATTTCAATCCACGCAGAACAATAGAGAATACAAATAATAACAAGAACACAAGAATATACGTGGTTTGGCAAGATGCTTATGTCCACAGGCGAGAAGAAATAATCTACTATAATCAATAAGAATTTCAAGAACTCTCTCAATCTCGTCTCAGACTGAGCCTTTCTCTTACACTCTCTAGTCTATTTTTGAGCCTCTATATTGTATAAACCTTAATTCTAAACGAATCATTGGGTCCATATATATAAGCCTTCACCAAAAACCCTAAAAAATACTTTTGGTACGTCGCAACGGTGCTCAAGCGCTCAACGAGCGCGTACTAGCACCATACATTGATGCACTCTGAACGTTGCGGAGCTTGAGCGCCTTGCTAAAGCCTCGCTAGCGTTTGGTTTTCTTTTCCAGCACCTAGCTAGCGCCGGCTTCTGGAGTCCTGGCACTCGAGCGCCCAACTAGTGCTGGTTTTTGGTTTTGGGAAATTCGAGACAAATTCAACAGTTTTCTTAAATTATTCTTAATATAAATTGGTTTGCAAAAGTCTTTTTTTCTGAATATATTGTCATTGGTCAGTAATTGCCACTCGGTTTGCATCTATTTCAGCCTGTAACTATGCCAAAGGAAAATGGGTTGTAGATGATAATCGGCCTTTGTATTCTGGGTTTGCTTGCAAGCAGTGGCTTTCAGGGATGTGGGCTTGCCGCCTGACACAACGGACAGATTTTGCGTATGAAAAGTTGCGATGGCGGCCACAGAATTGTGTTATAGAAGAATTTACAAGGTCTAAATTTTTGGAAAGGTACTATAGTACTGCATTTTGTCTTAGTAAAATCCAAAATGTTTGAACAAGCTTGCATGGGGTGGTTCAGTTAGTCTGTAGTTATGCACTGGTGCAGTAAGCACAACCTAACATATGCTCAAGAACTAAGAAGGCCCTCATACTCTGGGAGCACCAAAGATAAATCAACTTAAAAATTGGCTTGGCTTTTGAGAGAAACATCGTTTGGACTTACTTGACCAAAGCAAGATATATGCCTAAAAGCAGGCATGATAGGCAATTAGTTCAGTTGAATTTGTGTTGTCCTATGTTGTTACTTGTAAAAGTCTCAGATTTTTTTCCTCTTTCACTTCTAGAGTTTTAGTCTAAAATTATTCACTTCGGCCCTGCTTGGGGACTTGGATCCCATTTCTTGACCATAATACTTTGTTGAGCATCTGGTTAATGTTCAGATTATGTGTTTCTTTCTCCGTCCCATTCACAGTTGGATAAATAATTTAATGACTTTTTGTACTGCATTCAGTTTCTTTCTTTCTGGAATAAGAAGGTTAATTTGATTGTGTTTATTCACTCCAGGATGCAAAACAAAACTATCGCTTTTGTTGGGGATTCATTGGGCCGACAGCAGTTTCAGTCACTAATGTGCATAGTCACAGGTGGTAGAGAGATGCTTGATGTTCTTGATGTGGGAAGAGAGTATGGACTCATCAAGGCACGTGGCGCTATACGCCCTGATGGGTGGGCTTATCGGTTCCCAAGCACCAATACTACAATCCTTTATTACTGGTCAGCAAGCCTATGTGACTTGGAGCCACTTGATATTACTAACCCAGCAACAGATTATGCCATGCACCTTGACCGACCACCGGCATTTTTGCTGCGTTTTCTTCACAAATTTGATGTCCTGGTCCTCAATACCGGACACCATTGGAACAGAGGGAAGTTTAAGGCAAACCGATGGGTGATGCATGTGGGCGGCATACCTAATACCAACAGGAAGATTGCAGATGTTGGAGGTTCAAAGAATTTCACAATTTACAGCACTGTCAATTGGGTGAACTCACAGCTTCCAAAATATCCAGGGTTGAAAGCATTCTTCAGGACCATCTCACCAAGGCATTTCTTCAATGGGGATTGGAATTCTGGAGGAACCTGTGACAATACCACCCCTCTCTCCGGAGGGAAGGAAGTTTTACAAGACGAATCTAGCGATCCTCTTGCTGCTGGGGCAGTGAAGGGAACAAACATCAAGCTTTTGGACATAACAGCTCTATCTCAGCTGAGAGACGAAGGTCATATATCCCAGTACAGCATTAAGGCCACACCAGGCATGCAGGATTGCCTGCATTGGTGCTTACCTGGAGTTCCAGACACATGGAACGAAATCCTTTTTGCACAACTTTAGTCCAGCAGCAAAGAACTCTATCCAGGCCCTGTAAATTTTCAGCGCTTCGATGGCGCCATATTCATGCAGAGGATCAAAGAGGCATGGAATTGTTGATATTACTTGATGGAGTTGCCAATGGTGCTTGTGTTCCAAGTTTTGAGTTGTTGAGGCTGCTGTTATCATGCGGTTCCTCCCAGTCAGTTTCTCCCCGACATATCAAGTCAGTTTCTCCCCGACATATCAGGTCTCAACGTTAAACATTCCTTATGCTGCCATCCATTGATTCTCTTGCACATGTTGCTAACTGTATTCGTTTGCTTATTCTTCTTCCGCTTTTACTTTGCCGTTTGAGGGCTACTAAGGGAAGGGGCCTTTGTTGAAGATTGAGAAAATCATTAATGGTAGTAAGAGCTTTGAATCATCAGAGGCGGGAGAAAATTGAATTTATGTTCTGTGTCAATGATAAGCACTTGGGAACCCTCCCAAAGCCGATTTCCAGGAGTAAGTTATACCCAAGGGTTTGTAACAGTCGAATTATTTTTTGGTTTTAGATTCCATTACGACAAACAACAAAGAGTCTCACATCCTGTATTTGGTTTGTAGTTTGCAGCACATTGTGCTGTTACAATATGATTAATATTCTTGACAAAACAATTCTACAAAGTCTGATACTATTTTATTTTACGCTGGATTCCTTTTTTGTTTTTACGTTGGATTCATTTTTGCTTATAAGTATTCGTGATAAATAAGAAATTTTAATACACAAAATTAAGTGGACTATCCATATTTTTTACATGCTCAATAAACGTTTATCAATTTTATTGTTTTTGGTGCTTGAATCTGAGCGGCCTCAACGATTCTTTAAGGACCTGAAAAGGTGAGAAACTCTTGGCACCGGTGGGATGTCGGCTAAGAATCCTCCGGTGCTAAAGTCAGTAAATAGAGCTAAAGGATTTACCTTTTTGATTGACTGAAGAAGATATTAGTTAGCATTCCTGGTTGAGATGGGATGACTCATTTTTTATAAGCATAGTCGTGTAAGTTTTGTGAAGCTTATCACGGGAGGATGGAATCCCTGGGATCTTAGTGTAGTGATTTTTGGGATCTACTGGAGTGATTCTTGGGGCGTGATATGGCGCAGAACGAGGGGGAGATGGAGTCCAAGGCATATCGTAGATGCTAGGTTGACGTGTCTTTCTAGACCAATTGTCCGCATATCGTAGATGGTCGGTCAATTTATCCTTCCAAATCAGATGTCCTTCCACACGGGCACGGTTGCTGTCATTATGTTGAACCTGTCTAGTTGTTTTGAACCAATCGATCAATTATTTTTCTAGGTCTCCCTTCTCAGATCGAGATGGGGACAAAAAAAACACTCATCAATTGTACTAAAATATTTTTTTTTGTCACGACATTAAGTAAAAAATACCATGAGAATAATATTACATAATGTTACGTAATATTCTAAAATTCTTAATAATTATCAAATCTCGAACTATAATTGAGTAGAGGGAAGGAAACCTTTGCGTGCCGTGGTACTAACGCAAAGGAGCCTTTGAATTTAAATATGGCATCCGACGTGTCACAATATTTTTCCGGTCCAACAGACAACAGCTATACTGTATATTTCAAACTCTGTTGAAAAATTAATATTATTTTGTTGGAGCTTTTGCCACGACAAAAAGCTAAATTAAAGGAGCATCAACGTCCGCCCCTTTCACCCAAAAAAACAAATATGTTAGAAAATTATTATTTTGAAATAATGTTAAAACAAATTGATGCAATGTTTATGATAAAATTTAGGGTTAATTAATTATTAGTTATATATGAAAAGATTTTTATAAGTATTGATCCTATTACTAAAATTTTAAAAAAATAGAGTCTCCTTTTTTTTTTTTAAATCTTAAACTTGATCACGACTGATTTGTCCTTATAAATGGATAGAGTCTTATTTTTTAAAAATTTTGTTTGTAAATTTTTAAATTATATATCTTTTAATATATGGATTCGTTTTTAATAAAATTAATATTTTTGAAACCTACTAGTCGAGATTTATCAAATAAGGTTGAATATAAAATTATATAAAAATAATAAAACCTAAAAATTTGATACCTTTCTTATTTGTTTTAAAATGAAGAAATTTCTTAGTTTGAAAAAGTTAGAAATTTCTCCACTTTCTTTTATTTTTCTCAATTTTAAAACTAATTTCTTATTTTCAAAACTGAGAATTTTTTAATTTAAATTTTATCAATTTTAAAACTAATTTTTCAATTTTAAACTTGGGAAATTTCTCAATTTTAAATTTCCCAGTTTTAAAATTTATTTTTTTTAATTTTAAACTAACTATTTTTTAGACGGTTACAGTCATTTTCATTTATAAAAGAGCAACAATTATTTTCAATCACTGAAAGAATAATTAAATGTGATTGAGAATTAAATAATTAATGCTAACTATTTAAATAGAATTAGGAGTATATTAGGTAGATAAGAATGTAATAAGACCTAAATTTAAAAACAAATAGGCATGAAATTGATTCTTTTATAATTTTCAGATATAAAATTTTCCTTAACCCCTCTTAAAATTTATCTTACAATTTTGTTAAATTATAAAGTAATATTGTGATGCAGAAACATATATATAGACTTCTTATGATGCTAACAATTCTGTATCACCTTTAAGGTTTCAATATAAACATATTAAAAATCTAATCAATAACCTATTTAACAAACAAAAGGCAAAAACATACCTCTTATAAATCCCAAAAAAACCATATTTTCTTTAAAAAAAATAAATTTGTAGAAATTTCGAAAAAACAAAAGAAAAAAAAAGTAGTATCTTTTGGTACATTGTCAATAAGTTGAGTGAAAAGTGTTAAATGCCAAGTAGCAATGTTGTTTTGATTAAAAAGAGGCATCTAAAGCTGATGATGCGCACCATTGGATGATCTCTTACGGTTGAGATTGTTGGGTAAATTGTCAAGATTTTAAAATTATATTTATAATTTTAGTTAAAAATAATTTGGACGAATAATCGTTTAAATAAGCTCCATATTAAATTTTTTTGATATTGAACAATTAAAAATAAAACCCAGTATAACTCTCAAAGTTATATTAGGATTATATATGTTGAAAATTGATCGGATTAATTTCGTTTGCTGCTAAAAATTTTAGTCAATAAGCACTAGAGGTCAATTATCCCAAACAAGATTTTTGTTGTATTTCCAAATGCAAAAACACGAGTAAAGTGTAGATTTTGATCTATCAAATTCTTCAAAATCAATCTAATCACTTATTCTTTGATTTCACAATATATGAAAACCCTAAAATGATTAATGATCAGCTGGCGACTAGGTTTTATAACCGCATATAAATAGGTTACATTAGAGACCTATAAAATAAATAAGATATGCGCTGTTAATGCAATTATAAAATTCTACTTATCCAGAAGTAATTTAATAAAAACATAAATTATAATTCATTCTACTAAAGAATTACAATTGTACTCTCAGTCTTATTCTCAAAATTGAAACATTCAAATTCATGTTATTAAATGCTTATTTATTTTTTCTATGTTAAGATTACAAATACCTGCCGATTAAATTAAATTATTAACAATTATATTTAATTGGTTTTTTCAAAAAATTCTTAAGACATTTCGCTTAACTTATTTGACAAATTAGATTATAAAATCCATCTGTATGGTTTGATTCGGTCAAAATTTATAAATTTTCTTGAGGGAATATCATCAATCCTGATCACGAAACGTGAATTTCGTCAATAATTAATATCTATCATATAAATAACGTTGTTATCTAATTCACCGGGATTATAGATCGGTAAAAAATTACACCATCTAATGAATCAAAATAACGAACATTAAATATATGTGTCTAATAATTATTTCGAAATTAAAAGTATAAACGCTCATAATAACCATGGGGTGTAAATTAATTTTATATAGTCAATATAAAATTAATACCCCAATTTTGTCATATTCAATACACACAAAGTGTGCTAACACAATGAGTCAAAATAATTGTCGAAACAATTACCGTTATCCTTAATCAAGACAGATCTACTAAAACACTGTGTTACAGTCGTACTGATTGTGTGTCCAATTGCATCTAAGATTGTGAACGATCAACTTATATTTTACAAGAACCGACAATCTGATATTCTGTGTGTAAATCGAACTCTACACACTAGATTAAATATTATGCAGAATAAAAGATACTTATGCACAATATTAAATAAATAATGAAACGTATATATTACTTATTAAGATTTTCATAAAATAAAAAAATAATTTTATTAAGAAAATAAAATTAAATACTAAAATTTAAATTATGATTTTTAGTATACAACAATCCTGATAGAGATTACATTTGAAAAGGGTCAAAGAATTGTTGGGAAATGTGCCAAAATAATTTTTGACTGATCTTTTTCGACGATTAAGTTAAATTTCTAGTGGAGTGGTAGTCAAGAAAAAGAGAGGCAATTAGAAAAGCACTAGAATGGGTACATTTTTCTTTTGTCAGGTCTTTTTTATTAGATTTTAGTAAAACGAAACTAATACATCACGTGCAAGCTCTCATAATTGTGCCATGATTGATTTTCCTATAAAGCCACTAAGGTGTATGGCATGCGATAAGTCTGGTCGGGCTAGGAGCTGACCAAGAAAAAAGGTTAGTCAGTCGATACGATGGTTTGAGGTGAACTTATGAGTTTATTATGCTTTTCATTTTGTCCTTATAAAAGTACTTATGTTATTTTCTACCACCATACAGTTTTTGCAATTTTATAATATTACGTTCCAAAAAATACAAAGTTAAATGTTTATCCTACAATTCAAATGCTTAATTTTTTGGGGATCGTTTGGTGAGTTCCTAAATTATTTGAAAGATGATTGATAGCCAAGTACAATTGGTCAAAAGGAAGGGGTGCTAAGTAATTTAACAATTCTTTTGCTAGAGATATTTAATTAAGTTGTTGTAATTATTATTATTATTGAATGACTACTCTTATTTTAGTTGTTGTTTTACAAAAAATTTAAAAAATAATTTTAAAATTTTACAACTTTTTAACCTGTTAAATGGCTTCAACCACCAAAAAATTAACTTAATTCAGCCTGTTATTTATAATTTTGATTGTTACTGTTATATATTGAAAATATTTTCTTGGATAAATACATATTGTAAATATTATTGTTAAAAATATTTAATTAAATGATTGTTATTATTGAAGAAACTGATAAGAGTAAAATAATTTTATATTTTCTGTGTATTGAAATTGTACAATATATAGCCTATTTATAGGCGAATAAGGATAAACAATAAAGAAAATCAAATCAGAATAAAATCAATCTAATCAATCTAATATTCTAATCAATCTAATATTCCA
>JAOTRH010167049.1:0-12578 GCA_034768845.1 Heliamphora exappendiculata
CCTCGGAGATGGCTGTGGCCTTAGCTTCCCAAATGGGTGGCAAGGCTTTAAGTACTTTCCTTAACAACTCATAAGACAGGTAAGTTTTTTCAAGTGCATTAAAAGGATTAATAATGTAAGTAAAGCGAGTGTACATGCTAGATATTGTTTCATCTTCATGCATCTTAAAATTTTCATATTCACTAATTAATCTATCCATCCTAGAGTCTTTAACATCTTGCGTGCCTTCATAAGTGACTTCTAATTTTTCTCATATTTCTTTTGTAGTTTTACATGTCATTATTCTGTTATATTCATTAGCATCTAAGGCACAATACAATGCATTTATAGCACTAGAGTTATTTGTAATTATTTCATATCATTTTTATTCATTTCTTTTTCTAATTTAGGAACCTCTTTTTCTTCTACAGTTTTAGTGAAAATGAAGTTACCTTGCACAATTACCCTCCATGCTCTCCAATCCATAGTTTGAATGAATATTTTCATTCTTTGCTTTTAAAAGGTGTAGTTTATACCACTAAAGATTGGAGGTCGTGTGAAAGATTGACTTTCTCCAAAAAGGGATACACCAATACCTGCCATTTGATCTTTTACACAAAAACTTGTCAAGAATAATGTGTTAGGCTCTGATATCAATTGATATTACGTGTGTAATCCCAAGAGGGGGGTGAATTGGGTATTTAAAATTTCTTAGATTAAATTCAAGTGTATGATTTTTAGTTCACAAGAAAATCACAAATAAATTTGTTTTAGATTTATAAGCAAAACTATGTGTTGAAATATTCAAGAATAAATGTGGACAAAAATTAAACTTCTTGTTTGAACAAATACAACACTTTATTGGTTTTAACAATTTAGAGAATAGCTTTTAAATATTTTTCAAATATGACTTCTAGATTAAAATGTAAGAACATGACAATATTTCAAAGTAAAAAAAACTTAAAAGCTTTTCAATTTTAAGATTTGAAAGATGTAAACTTTTGTTCACTTCTTGTTTTAGCAATGTAGCTTTCAACTTGCACATATGTTTTAATCAATCCAAAACCTTCTTATAAACTAGATTCAATTCCTTTATGTGTTAACAATACAAATCTTTATAAGTCAAATATTTAACTATACAAATAAGGATGCTATTACTTAAGGTCCTTTTAGTTTAATGAAAACAAAACTTTAATCCTTCTTTGATGAACTTCAAACTCAACTATAGCTTACAAGAAAACTTTCAAATATGTCTCCTTTTTGTTTAAAGTACACAACTAAAATTAATATGCAAGTTTAACTGCTTGTATAAAAACAAAAGCAAAAACCCTTTTATTAAATGAATAAAAAAGATAAGTTAAAATTTCGATTAATAGATACAATGCTTTTCTTATCTTAAGAAATGATAATGCAAGAACAAAAATAGTGGTGCAACAAAAAAAAAACAGTACGATAGAGAAAATATAAAGTAACGCAAAAATGAAGATGACACCACGATTTTTACAAGGTTCGGCACAACGGCCTACGTCCTTGCCTCAAGCCAATCGCTATGAGAATTTCACTATCTCTCTTTCAATAGGCAGAGGACCCTCTCTCCTTAGTTTAGGCAGAGTAGCTTCTACTTGAGAATGTACCCTTCTCAAGTTAACCCAATCCTTGTAGGCAGATTAGCCTCTTTTGAGAATTATCTTTCTCAAATACAAACCAACAAGAAGAGTGATATACGATTGTACAAAGAATGCTCCTTGAATGAGAAAATAGGTACAACAATAAAACTCTAACTCACTTCTCAAGAAATGGAACAATGAAGCTCAATGAGAATCTAATATGAAATTTCTCTAAAAAATGTGTATGAAAAGGCTATAGAATTGAAGTGCTAAAGAGTAGTGTGTGAGAGAATGAATGAGAGGGATTGAGTGAAGAAAACAATGGCATAAGCCCTCTATTTATATGCTGCAAATTTAAACGAGCCGTTGGGCTAAATAAAGAAGTGTCAAACTAGTCGTTTTCAGAAAATTTCAAATTTTAAGCTGTTCGGTCGATTGAAGAGACTCACTCAGTCGACTAAACCCTAAGGTTCGGTCGACTGAACTTCTGTAGATCTGAAGATATGTTTTTGGTAACCTGTTCGGTCGACTGGCCATATTGCTTCAGTCGACTGGACATGAAAAAAACATGATTTTTGATTTTTAAATAGTTTGATCATTGTTTGATTTGGAAAAAATTATTTTATGACTTTTTAGGATTCCTATGAGGTTCAAAGAAAATTTTCAAGAAAAATGAATGTACAAAGGATCCTAAATAAAAGAATTACAACTTGTTCTTCATTCTTCAATCCTTTAATATCTTGATTCCACAAAAATTTGTTGCCAAAGGTCTTGATTTGAATTTAAGCGTCATGGCTTTCACTTTGTATCTTGAATTGTGCTAATCATGTATGTCCTGAAATCAATCTCAATTTGCACACTTTAGATACATAGGTTTGTTATCATCAAAATCGATTATTGAAGCCTTTTAGGCCAGCAAATCCTAGTATGAGGTTTGAACCATTGGAAAGTAGACTTCAGGAGCTTCAGTTTGAGCACAAGAACGACCATATTTAGAGTTTGGATGAAAGAGTTACGCTCCTTTAAAATCGGACTAACAGTGTAGTCGGGGAGACCGATCGATCGGTCTGTGTCGAGCAGAGGCTATAAATTTTGATTTTTGAGTTAGTTTGCTCATTCTCTCTTCTCTCATCTCTCTCTAAAGTTGAGAGGTGACCTAGGGTTTAGGTTTTGGAGCCTCTTAGAGCTCTCCATGTTCATCGAAGGTGGAGACCCTGCCGTTTCCTTAAGCGAGCTACCGTTGGCGAGCGTGGATGATCGTGAAAGCTCCTCCGTGGTGGTGCGTGTTGAGTTTTGGTGAAGTGGAGCTCACCCGAGGCTTGATTCTTGATGGTGGGACGTCCTTGAAGTAGGATCTAGACTCTCTCTTGTGATTTGTTACGATTTGTGTTGATTATTTTCATTAGAGTAAACCCTAGCTACATTCATGGTTTGGTTGGTTTGGGTTCATGGTGATTGGTTGAACTAATGAAATTGGGAAACCCAAGTAGGTGTTAGAGCCTTGTAACTTGATAATTCATGGGTTGGTGGTTGAATTTGTAACTTAACTGGAAGATGTGGGAATTTTTCCTTATAAAACTGTAATTATGAAGTTGAATTAAATTGATTTGAGGGCAATTGATACAAATTAATGAGTTTGAATCTTTCTATGTTGTATTTGATGTATGGATCAATGAATCGTAGAAAAAGGGGTTAAATCATGAGTTAAATGACACGAATCAACCTAGAAACCCTAACTTTTTTTATGAGAAATGAAGATTTTCTATAAACTCTTGTGCTCGAGGGAGATTTTGGGATGTTTTCTTTTTTCTTAAAGGTTATTTTCCTTCGCCTAAAGTGTGTTGAAAGGTACTAAAAATCTTTTAAGTGTTGAAAATAGATTTTTGGCTTGAAAAAGGACTTGGAGTAGGACGGATCAATAGACCGATCGATCGGTCTATCGAGTAGTCCTTTGATGCTCTCGGTTCTCTTGTGCAGGCAAGGGACGGATCGATTGGTCTCTTCACTGATCGATCGGTCTGGGCTATTTTCAAAATTTTGTATTTTGTTTTAAAGACTTGGCTCTTGGATATTGTGACTCTAGTTTTCCTAGACTACTTTTTATGTAAATAAAACTCTTGATTGGGCGTATTTGAAAGGGTTTGAACTGGTTGATTGTCTTCATTTGAATCCTGTCGATTAAGATAAGCTTTGACGAGTTTTAGCTTATAAATTGGGTTTCTATATGTGCATATGATGGGTGCATTCTTTTGTTTAAATGATATGGTCACTATTTAAATAAATTTGTATTGGAACCTCATGAAATTGATAAATGAAAGGTGAATTATGAGAAGATATATATTGAAGTTGTGATGCATGAGACATGAAAGGAAATTTGAATACTCAAACGGAACATGATATGAAAACGAGATGGAAACCTTGAAATGGGAATCAAAATGAGAATATTTAAAAGTGATTGGGAGAGGAACCAAATGTGGGGTTGGACTCCCGGGTTTTTTTTAAATGATAATATCGATGAGTAATGAACCGTATGGGTTGATGCGAATTAAGTTGGGCTAGCACAGCTCCGCAGTGAAAGATCAAAAACTTGCGCAAGATGGGGACCACATGCCCACGGGTTAGCCCCCGAAATGTGGTGTTGTGTCATAGTGAGTTATAGAGTTATCTATTACCCAATGGCTTCGCGTAGCCTATTGAAAATTAATAGGGAGGGGTTTTTATAAGTTGCACCCGATACTGGCTCATTAAAATGAGTATCATGGACCTTACCATCTCTATAAGAGTTCTATTCCTTCTTTCTACTACACCATTCTGCTGCGGAGTGCCTGATCGAGTCAACTGGGATATAATTACTTCCGATGACAAGTAGTCCCTAAACTCTCCAAAGAGGTATTCCCCACCACAGTTGGATCGTAGTGATTTGATACTTTTACCGAGATGCTTCTCTGTCTCTGCCTTGAATTCTTTGAATTTTTTAAAGCATTCGGACTTATGGTGCATCAGGTAAATATATCCATACCATGAGTAGTCATCAATGAAATTGATAAAGTACTCAAAGCCACCTCTAACCCAGATTGTTATAGGACTATACACATAAGAGTGAACCAGTTCCAACGATTTTTTAGCTCTATAGCCTTTGGCCGAAAATGGCCTCTTAGTTATCTTACCCTCTGAGTAAGATTCACAGACTAAAAGTGCATCCACTTCTAATGAACTCAAATATCCATTTTCTACCAGTCCATTTATCCTTTTTAGATTAATATGACTAAGTGTAAGTACCCAAAAAACTTTTAGTTTATTAAATAAGGAAACTTTCTCTTATATGGTAAATTAAATGTGTTTTTTTATTCAATTAGTTGTAGTGTATTAGTAATTAGAGTAGAAACATAAAGATCATCCACCAATGTACCAAAACAGATAACCCGTTTATTATCCTTAATAACCACAGAGCTATTAAAATAAATCAAATATCCATCTTTAACTAATCTAGAAACGAAAACTATGTTTCTTCTAATGGAAGATACATAAAGATAATCACTCAATATTAAAGCCCCATCTCTACTAAAATTGAGAGTAACATCTCTCACTGCAACTGCTATTACATTTGTATTATTGCTCATATGCAGGTAAATCTCTCTATCACTAACTTGTCGAGTTTCTTAGAACCCCTGTAACAAATTATAAATATGATCAGTGGCCCCCGTATCTACATACCAGGTATCGATAAAAAACACCGCTAAACATGTTTCCACAAGCAGTGAACAAAAATTAGCCTGTTTGTTCAACTTGTTGAGATAAACCGGACAGAGCTTTTTTCAGTCTCGTGCCAGGTTGCAATGAAAACATCTGCCTTTCAGCTTTTTCATACCAGTTAGTAGCCCACTAACTACCTTTGAAATAGTGTCACCTTGTTTCTGAACATTTTTCTTCTTCATACCTTTCGGCCCAGGGGAAGAACGTTTTTTAGAAACAAACAATTTCCTAACATTGAAGAAATACCCTTGTAGTTAAAGCTATATCCAAGTTATTTTTTCAGTCAACAAAATTTGATTTTTTTTGTCTGTTTTTTTCAGTATATCCGTGAGTGAATTGAAAGCCATTTTATTTTGAGAATTGCATAATTAAAAATAACCGTTAATTATGACGAGCAAAATTTTGAATTTTATTTTAACTTAGTTCTCTCTACCATTTAAAAAAAAAGAATTACCAGCAGCCTAGTTCCCTGTGAATAGCATGCCTCGATGGGAGTACGTCTACTATCCATCGTTCTTCCAGACAGACCAATTCTTTTTAATTTTACTATCTAAGCAACTGACCTTGTTAAGTAAAATTAAATAGCTGACATAATTTCGGTCCAATAAATAACAGCAGTCACTCAGATGGAGAGAATACTAATTATTTATAGTTAAGTGTTAGTCATCACCGAATTCTAAATCAATTGCTTTGCAATGTACTCTTCAGCTGGAAACTCTTACTACCAACATACATAATTTAATTACATCACTTACAAACTGATCATGGAGACCGTAGAATTTATTCATGAATAAATTTTCTATCTTATTTAGATTTTTAAAATATTTTTTAGGGTTATAAAAATCTGTTTAATTAAAATAAATTTATTAATTTTGAAAGCCACACGATCTAAAAAAATCAAGCATCTTTTCGTATATACGATTCCAAAGATTCTAGTTTGTTAAACTATCTTTTCGTGTTTTAATGGATAACAAATAAAACTTGACAAATGCACATTTTTTCCTTCAGCTTTTCAGCTAAGATAGTGATTAAAGACATTCAATTATTTTATTTTATGTTACACATTTTTTTAAAAATAATAATTTATTTAGATTAAATATTTTTTTATTTAATTAATTTAAAATTCAGAATTAATTTTTACGTTTTTTCACGATATCTGATTTAATAAAAAATATTTTAAACGTGATATTTTGTAAAAACATAAAATATTTAAAGTTTTTCCATTTAATTAAAAAAAACTTATTTTTATGTTTCTTTACAAAATATTTAATTAAAATTGAATTTTTTGAATTAATTAAATTAACAAAAATTTATAAAACAGATATACATCATCTACACCAATTCATAAGAATATAAATAGAAGATATGTATATATTCCGATTTTATGATCGAGTAGAAACTCTGATAAGTTTCAGTCTCCTATTCAAAGATAAGCTGTAAAAGTTTCAATACTTTAAAATTGTTGCTTATTGGAATCCAGATTGCATTAGGATTCTTTGATTTGTAGTGATATACAAATATATCACATCTTGATCAATACATATCAGAAAAGAGCCGCTAGGAGTCTCAAAACCAGCCACCACCACCAGCGCCGCCGGCAGGACTGCACCAGCCTCTTCCTGAGGCTTTTTCGACCTCTTTCCGATCTGCGTTTTCCTTCTCATTTTTTCTGAAACGTAGCTAACGAAATATACTATTTTTTTTTCAAAAAAATTGGATAAAAATAATCCAAAAAATAGGCTTCGATGTCCGCCGAAACACAAAAAACACTACTATCCCCCAATAACACTGCAAGCCAACTTTCTAAGGCCATTTCGGCCTCATTCGAACTCTGTTTTCGTCCCCTTTTTTCTGAAACGCAGCTAACAAAATATATTATATTTTTGTAAAAAAGTCTGATTTGAAAATTGCCCGAAAATAGCCATCAAATGCCCGAGAAGTGGTTGTGCCTCACCGCCCACCGCCGCTGCTGTTGTGCCGCTTGTTTCATCTTGTTCTGTGGTTGTTTTGGCTCCCATTTTTCATTGATTATAGCATTGATATCCAGCAATATGATGCTTCAAAGAATGCCTCAAAAATAGTCCTAAAAAATCTCAAAAAATAGCCCCAAACAGCATGCACCGTCGTCCAAGACTGCCGCTATTTCTGCTTTTTGCCGCCTATTTTGACGCTATTTTTTCTATCTTTTTCGATTGTTTTCCAGTGGTATTTCACTGCTATTTTATGCCTAAAAATTTCTCAAAAAATAGTCCTAAAAATTTATCAAAATCGGCCCCAAACCGCCGCCAGGAAAGCTACCGGTGGTGGGCTATTTTTGTTGATTTTTTTCTCTATTTTTAACTTATTTTTTGCTGTTATTTTTAATACATAAATACTGCAGAAACTTACCAAGAAAAGATATTTTAAAACCATTAAATCTTACCGCGATCCGTGACCTGTAAAAATTCGAAACCACCGTTGGTGCCGTCGCTTGTTCTTCGTGTTCTTGGATATTCAAGCTGTTCTTAATTATTCTAAACTAAATTTAAAAACAAATAAAAGTTTTTACATCAAGAACCTGTGTTTAGTAGGCTCACATTCGATCTAAAAAACATAAATTATCACGATTAACCATCGTGATTAAAAAAATAATTATAATCATCATCCAAACTATTCAATCAAACATGAATAAAAAGATGATCATAAAACTGATATTAGAATACCTGCAAAATAAAGTTAGCACATATCTAAATCTACCCAGGCCCGATAAGCCATAAACAAAAAATAAAACAGCTCTGATACCAATTGTTGGAGGCAACACTGCCAAGATCATTGTTTTAGCAAATACTTTTTGGTAAAAATTAACTGAATGGGCAAATGCCGAAACGAACACCAGATAATTTTTGACGTCGAACGATCAAAATTAAAACCCGTGCAACCAAAGTTAATTTAGAAGAATACATTTTCACTAGTCGATTCTTCAAGTACGATTTGATTCCGAGCTGAAGCTTCCGTTAGACCTTCTACTGTATTCCCTTATGCGATTCTCGAATTTAGTGTGGGTTATAATCTATCGAGAACTTATACCGATAAAACCTAATCAGCTTTAGTCTTGAAGATAAGTTATCAATATGGTTCAGCAAGGACTTGTGGAGTAATTATGAATTAAACTTTTAGTGGAATATAGATACGTATTCAATAATTTTCACAATTAAGCAAATCTTACAGCGGTATCTGTAATTATGAAAACCTTGCAGGGGTTTCTACAATTTTTATAAAATACTAAATTACAGTTCACATCATTAAAGAATTATAATTGCACTCTGACCCATAATCTCAAGACCATTTTGCATTGAGCTCCTGTTATTAAATGCTTAACATTTCTCCCCACGTTAAGATTTTTGATACCCGCCAATTAAGTTTAATTACTGACAATTTAATTTAATCAGTATCTTAAAATTTATTAAACCATTTCGCTTAACTTATTTAACCGCTAGATAGTCAAATCCATCTGCAGAGTTTGGCCCAGTCAAAATTTATAAGCTTCCTTAAGGGGTTATAGTCAATCTCGATCATTCGGGACGTAGATTCTATCAATAACTAATATTCACCATATAAATAATACTACTATTCAACTCACCGAGAATATAGATCCATTTAAGATCGCACTCTCTAATGAATAAAAATAAAAAATATTAAATATACGCAAATCAATAATTATTTCAGGATTAAGAGTATAAGCACTATTCATAATAACATTAGAATATGAATTAATTTATATAGTCAGTATAAAATTAATTATCCCAATGTATCCCACTTAATACGCACAAAGTGCACTAGCACAAAGAGTCGAAACAATAAACGATGCTATTATCTATTTTCTGTAACCAAGACAGGCTTACTAAAACTCTGTGTTACAGTCGTACCGATGGTATATCTATTTTTATCTAAACTATGAACATAAAACTTATATTCTGCAAGAACCTAAAATCTGATCTTCTGTGTGTAAGATGTATTCTACGTACCAAATTAAATACTATACAAAATAAATGACATCTATGCATAACATTTAAAGAAATGATATTCATACATTGCACATTGAGATTCCCATAAAATTAAAAATTAATTTTATTATAATAAAATTAAATACTAAAAATATGGATTTTAGTATACCAACCCTAACAGTTTTGACCGGACCAAACCATGCAGATGGATTTGATTATCCGGCGGTTAAATAAGGTAGGCGGAAGGGATTAAAGAATTTTAAAATTGCAAATTAAATTAAATTATCAGTAATTAAATTAAATTGGCGGGTATTGGAAATCATAACGTGGGGAGATGAGTTAAGCATTTAATAATAGGAGCTCAATGCAAATTGGTCTTATGATTATGGCTAAGAGTGCAATTACAGTTCTTTAGTGGTATGAACTGTAATTTTGTATTTTATGAAAATTGTAGAAACCACTATAATATTTTCATAATCACAGAAATCGCTGAGAGTTTGCATATTTGCAGAAACCACTAGATGGGTATCTAGATTACACTAGAAGTCTATGTCATAATTACTCCACAGGTTCCTGTTGTAACCTTATAAATATGCGGGTAGGCTGAACCAAATTTATAAGTTATCTTTCAAGACTAAGGTTGTCCAGGTTCTATCGGTTTCACTTCTCGAAGGATCATAACCCACACTACGTTCGAAAATCGCATCGAAAATACAGTAGAAGGTTTAACCGAAGCTTCAACTTAAAATCAAAACTTGTAGATAAAGAATTGACCAAAAGGTATTCATCTATATTAATTGTGGTGGCACAGGTTTTTATTTTGATCATTTGACATCAAAATATTTTTATTTGGAGCCTATTTCCGCGATTGCCCATCCAATTTTATTTTTTCAAAAAATTGTTTACAAATAAGTTATCTTGGCAGTTTGCATCCAACATACTTTGCTTCTTTGTATCCTTCCCTTCATGTTCATAGCCGGCCAAGGCCATGAAGATGATGACTTGGGGGTGCGACGAGGTTCATTTGCTGGCGAGAGCTCCTCCATGGGTGCTCTTGAAAGTTTAGACCCTAGCATGCCTGCTAGCGGAGTTATCACTACTTAGCCCTCTACTGCGTTGGCGGCGATGGACGCTCTGGCACTCAAAGTAGAGAGGGCTCTTTGTCAAGTTGTTAAGGACGAGGCTCGAGAGACCCACACAGCTACTGAGGCACAGGCGGTGGCAGAGCAGATAGCTACCGAGGTAGAGGTTAAGGGCTTCCTTAATCTCCGACAAGGGCATTCCTGCTCCTTTTGACCCGATGACCTATGCTCCCGCGCCCCACCATCTGGGTCCAGACGGGATGAGACAGTATGACCCTTTAGTTAACATTATTGCTGTTGACATCCTTCTCCAAGAGTCGGCTCAACATATTTCATTCTATCGCCCTTCGGTAGGTTTTCTTGTCTTTTCCTTTAGTATCGAAGCATGCTTTACCTTTATCGTCTTGAACAAAGATGCATGCCTAGAATCCCTTGTGACTTGTAATATGTACGTATTTGATTTGAAAATTGCCTCAGTTGAACATGCGATATCAAGATCTGTTAATGAACTGGACATTAAAACATGTAACAACATGAAATAAAAGGACAAACCTGAACATCGGACTGAAAATTAGATAGGTACCTGCGCAACTTGGAGATTCTATACAAAACTTAAAAACACTAGGATTAGGATTTTGATGCAAATAGGGGGATGGTTTTTCATTTTATTATTTTTTTTCTTTTTTTTAGAAAATCACAAAATCTAAGGGGGTGGTTTTTCATTTTTATTTTTTCAGATTTTTTTTAGAAAATCGTAACATCTAAGGGCGGTGGTTTTTTCATTTTTATTTTTTGAGAAAGTCACAAAATCTAAGGGGTGGTTTTTCATTATTATTATTATTATTATTATTATTATTATTATTATTATTTTAGAAAATCACAAAATTTAAAGGGGTGGTTTAGAACAAAGTTTTGCCTAGCGCACCAGGGTTTAGGGTGCCTAGTCTTCTAGGACTTGAAAGAGCCAAAGAGTCGTCGTACACACACGAACCTATGGTTGAAAGATTTACCTGACTCACCAGGGCTCAGGGTGTTTAGTCTTTTAGGACTTGAAAGAGCCGAAGAGTTGTCACACATACACGACCTTAGGGTTGAAAGATTTTCCTAGCGCATCTGTGACGCCCCGAATTTCAGAAACATCAATATTTGTGATTTTAATTTATTTTCTTTTAGAAAGAAAAAAAATCAGACCAAAATTTTTTTCAAAACACAAATACTAATAATCTTAAAGAAAGATCCATAAACTTCCAATAGAAATACGGTTACAAGTCTTACATTATTCCAAAATGGAATAACAACTCTAGCACCGAAATGAAAATCTAAAGACAATTATCAAAGTGCACAAGTCTCGGGATCCTGACTCCATCTTCCTCATGCAGTGACTGCTCTTCTCCGACTTGTTAATCTTGATCATCATCCTGAATCGCACCATCATCTTCTTGTCCTATTGTGTTATTTGGCATTTAAAATGCTATGAGCTACAAAGCCCAGAGCCAAGTAGAAACAACCCGTACCCCATTACTCTAACAATTATAACATCGTACAACAAGTGCAACTTACATCTTAAATGTTAAGTAAAACAGGCTAGTGATGGTATGAGCAATAGATAAACAAGGAATAGAGCAACATAGGCTAAATGCATGTTATATGATCATGAGAAAGACATAATTCTTCAAGAGAGATTAAAATTTCCCGTTCTCACTAAGAAAACATACCCAGATTATACTACTCTTTCACAAGCGAGTACTTAACACCACGGTACCATTTGCGCTCCCATGCGTTATGCCTTCCACCACCCCTCTCAGTTATCTATACGCTCCCGGCCTACTACTTGTATGCGGCTAAAGACGTTGGACCGGTTCTTCAATTGCGTGCGAAAGGTCAGAAAAGGTGTGGAATGACACAAGACGACTCATAACGCAATGAACCCTCCCTCATCACCATATTCTTTAACAATTTTTTTTCACAAACCCAAGAATTTATGAAGAATGCCATGACGTGCTTAATAGATATACAAGACATAGAATAGGATGTTAACATTTGTTACCAAAACCTACACCTATTCAACACTTAGTCCAACTTCACAATGCTTAATTTCATCGAATTTAAACATATAAGATTTAATTGAAACATACAAAATAAGTCTAGCTATGTCAAATAAAATGATTATTTTT
>JAOTRH010167060.1:0-12578 GCA_034768845.1 Heliamphora exappendiculata
ATATTTTGGCATGCCCTCCTCATGCCATCATGGGTCGGCAAGGGTGCAAGGTGCCACCACATGCCGCCCACGACACCTCAAAGTTAGGGTGCTAACAGACGCCACCTGCCTAGTAGCACAATTTTGATTCCCATACAATTTTTTGCAGTTCATAATAATGTCACAGGCACTAGGCATAGACTGATGCCGATGTTGCAATATATTTGACATAGAAGCCAAAATGTAACAACGCGCCATCTAATAAGCTTTCACTTTTGATAAGTCCGGGTTTTCTGTTCGGTCGCCCTCTCATAAGGTACTGGTGGAAAATTCTTAGATAATACAAACTTGTAGTCCTCGGCAGTTAAAACAATATCCAAGTTTATTTTTCAGTCTATATAGTTTGATCCCGTTAGTTTGTTTCTTTGAGTATGGTCACGAGTGGATTAAAAGCCATTGTAAATACTGAGAATCACATTTTTAAAAACCATTAATTATGGCGAGCAAAAATTTTGAATTTTATTTTAAATTAGTTCCCTCTGCTATTTAAAAAAAAAATCGCCAGCAGTCTAGTACCTTGTGGATAGCATGCTTCGATGGGAAAACGTTTACTATCCATCGTTTGTCCTGACAGGTCAATTCCAATTAATTTTACTATCTAAGCAACATACCATACCAAGTAAAATTAAATAGATGATATAGTTTTAGTCTAGTAAATAATAGCAGTGATCCAGATGGAGAGAATATTATTATTTAAAGTTAAGCGTTTACTATCACTTAATCCCGAATCAATTGTTTCGCAATGAACCCTGTAGATGGAGAAGTAATCCACACTAACAATTATCCAGAATTATCCCTAAAAGAGGTTCGTACTGGCGATACCGCAATTGATTCTGTCCGATTGGGAGAAAGACCTTACTGCCAACACGCAGAATTAATTACATTATCTACAAACTGGTGATGGAGACCGCGGGATTTATCTGTGAATAAATTTTCTCTCTCACTTAATTTTTTAAAATATTTTGAGGGTTATAAAAATTGTTAAATTAAAATAAATTTATTAATTTCGAAAAACCACACGATCTGAAAGATTCCGATTATTTTTAAATCATCTTTTTCGTATTTTAATGTGTAAAAAAAATTGAATGCACAAATTTTCCTTTACTTTACCGTTAAGGTATTGAATAAAGGCATTTAAGTACATGCCATTACACATTTTTTTCGAAAAATAACAATTTATTAAAATTAAACATTTTCTATTTAATTATTTTTCACGTTTTTTCAATATATCTGATTTATTAAAAAATCATCTTAAATGCGTTATTTTGTAAAGAATAAAATATCTAAATTTTTTTTATTTAATTAAAAAATTTTAATTAAAAAAAATTAAATTTATTTTTCTTTACAAAATATCAATTAAAATCGAAAATTTTCAAATTAATTAAATTAACAAGAAATATAAAATCAATATTTATCATTCACGCAGTTTATATAAATAAATAAACAAGATAAATATTGCCCGGTTTTATAATCGAGGTAAAACTCTATCGAGTTTCAAGTTTTTGTATCTAGATAAGTTTCTAGTATTTCAATTGCTGCAGAAAGCTGCTTATTCTTGTCAGAATCGAACAATAATTCATTCATTCGCAGTGTTATAGATGTACAACACTTCTCGAATCCTAACTCATCAGAAAAGTGCCCCGGGAGACCTCGAACCAAGCCATCATCGCTTGCAACAGCCGGCGCCACACCACTGCCGCCGCTTCTGGCGGCTTTTTGCCGCCACTTCCAAACTCTGTTTTCGTCCCGATTTTTTCTGAAAAATAACTTGCGAAAAATACTATTTTTCTGTTAAAAAATCTGAACGAAAAACCCCTTGAAAACAACTTTCGATAAGCCCCGAAGGGGCTATGCCGCCGCACCACCGCTACACCAGCCACTGCCACTGCTTTTGCTGTTGTTTTGTGATTGTTTCGGCTCCCGTTTCCTGCTGTTTTTAACACTGATATACAGCCACATATTGCCCAGAAGAACGCCTCGAAAACAATCCCGAAAAAACTAGAAAACGATCCCCGAAATAGCCACAGACAGCCGCCGCCGCCTATTGCCGCTGTTTCGTGCCGCTTTTGCTACACTTTCTTCCACTGTTTTGGATTGTTTTTCTAGCCTGTTTTACTGCTGTATTCTGCCCAAAAAACTGCTACAAAACCAGTCTCAAAATCATCCCGAAAAACCATCAAAATTGGCCCCGAACCGCCGCAGCCGAAGCCACCGGTGGTGGCTGTTTTTGTTGGTTTTTTTCGGCTGTTTTGGGACCTATTTTGCTGCTATTTTTAATGCATAAAACCTGCAGAAACTTACCAGAAAAACCTGTTGCAAAACCGTGGGAAAACCACTGCGATTCGTGACCCGAAAACTCCTGAAACCACTACCGGAACCATTGGTTATGTTGCTGCCCGTTTTTCGTGTTCTTGAACATTCAAACATCTTCTTAAATATTTTAAATATTATTTAAAAAATAAATAAAAATTTTTACATCGAAAATCTATGTCCCGAAGGCTCACAATCGATCTAAAAAGCCTAAAATTATCATGATCAATCCTCATGATTAAAAATTAAATTATAATAATCATTCACACATTCAATCAAGCATGAATATAATGACGATCACAAAGTCGAGATTAGAACGCATGCAAAATAAAGTTAACACAGTTCTAAATCTACATGACCCTCTTGATTAACTGTAAATATAATTAAAACGGCTCTAATACCAATTGTTGGAGGCAAACTGCCAAGATAATTGATTTGAATACGATTTTTTGATCAAAAAAAAACTGGACATGCAATCGCCAAAACAGGCTCAAGATTAAATTTTTTTTGATGTCGAACGATCAAAATAAAATCGGTGCCACCACAGTTAATTTAGATGAATACCTTTCGGTTGTTTCTTCAACTACCAACTTTGATTTTCCAAGTTGAAGCTTCGAACAGACCTTCTACTGTATTCCTGATGCGATTCCCGAGCGTAGTGTGGGCTATGATCTTTTGAGAATTGGTACCGGCAGAACCTGATCAATTTTTGTCTTGAAAGACAACCAACCAAATTGGTTCGGTCTATTCACATATTTATAGGTTATAGTAGGGACTTGTGGAGTGATTATGATATAAACTCTTAGTGTGACTCAGATATCTATCCAGCGATTTTTGTAAATATGCAAACTTTGTAGCGATTTCTGCAATTTTCATAAAATACTAAATTACAGTTCATACCACGAAAGAACTGTAACTGCACTTCTAGCCATAATCTCAAGACCATTTGCAACGAGCTTCTGCTATTAAATGCTTAACTCATCTCCCTACGTTAAGATTCTCGATACCCGCTAATTAAATTTAATTACTGAAAATTTAATTTAATCGGCTTCTTAAAATTCTTAAGCACTTTTGCTTAATTTATTTGATAGCCGGATAATTAAATCCACGTGTAGGGTTTGACCTGGTCAAAACTTATAGGCTTCCTTAAGGGGGTATCGTAAATCTCGAACAATCGGAACGTGGATTCCATAAATAATTAATATTCATCGTATAATTAATATCGCTATCTAACTCACTAGGATTATTGACCCATAAAAGATCGCACTCTCTAATGAATCAAAACAACAAATATTAAATATACGTAAATAATAATTATTTCAGGATTAAGAGTATAAGCACTCATAATAAATTTTAGGTGTGAATTAATTTATATAGTCAGTATAAAATTAATTGCTCCAATTTGGTCATGTTCAATACACACAAAGTGTACTAGTACAGAGAATCGAAATAATAGATGACGTTATTATCTGTTTCCCGTAACCAAGATAGGTCTACTAAAACTCTGTGCTACAGTCGTACCGATGATTTGCCAAATTCCATCTAAAATATGAACTTAAAACTTATATTCTGCAAGAACTTATAATCTGGTCTTCTGTGTGCAAACTGTACTCTACACACTAAATTAAATACTGTACAGAACACAGGACAATCATGCATAATATTTTAAAAAATGACATTGCATACATTGCTCATTAAGATTTTCATAAAATGAAAAAATAATTTTATTAAAGAATAAAATTAAATACTAAAATCAACAAAATCCATGATTTTTAGTGTATAACCCTGATATTATCATCATCCCCCTCCACATTCACCATCATCACAACCACCGCAACCCCACCATAAGTTTCACCACTATCCCACTACAAACATAGCTAGCAAGGTACCACTACCGTCACCAGCATACTACCCACCACCACGATATTGAAATTGACAAGAAAACTAAGAAATGGTGAATTTTATGTTTCAGCGGGTTGTACATATCTAACTTGTCGTAGTTCAGATCTTTTTTTTTCCCTAGTAGTTTTCAGCTTGGAAGTGTCACAATTAGTTTACAATTTTTAATTTAACAAATTGCACCTAAGTGAAGAAATTCCATGCTAAGTTCTTTTACCTCTAAAAGAGGATTGCCAATCTTCATCTCATATAGGAGACAACAAAGTGATGAAGATATCCCTATCCATTGTTTCCAAGCAAGGCTCTCATCTCCGAAAACCAGTTGTTGAAAATATCCATCGAGGAACGACAATTTAAACCCCACTCACATAGTGATTTATATTTTTCCCGACTTATCATGCTTGTGTGCGGATGCTCGAATCCCTATCAAAAACTGTCCAAGCCCTTGCTTGCTTCTTGGTTTATTGAAGAAGTGGAGGTTCACTTAGAGGTAGAAAATAAACAATACTTCTTTATGTTTGAGTTTTTAACTCAATTTCTTTGGTACCTCTTGGGCAAGGGCTTGAAAAAAAAATAGAATCACTTCTTATGAACTTCGTAGGAAATGATTTTGATCTGGTTTATGGCCCATTTGAGAAGTAGAAAGGAGGACCCTTATATACATAGAAATTAGAAAGATTCCGGGGAGTTTAGCAATGATCAGTGATTTTTTGTATTCTTTCAGTGGATTTTTGGACCAAAAAATCTGTTGTTCATGTTAAAATATGTTCTAGAAATACGGGACAAAAACGGAATCGGATGGCTACTGGTGACGACATTAACCAACTAACTTTGGGAAGGTAGGGCAGCGTGACTTCTAGAACTGCAGGGGTAGAGGGCATTGAAGGCATAACTCAATACTCAACATTGTCAATGTAATTTACTCTAAAGTGAAAAAGGAAAATTTTTAGGTCTTCTGTCTTCAAAATAGATGGTAGAGGAATATCCTAGAGATCCTTCGAAGTCTTTGCACCAGCAATAATTTTTCAGTGGTTGCTAATAGCTAAGCTTGCTAACCACCAGGGCTCAATACGTCCCAATCTACCTTGGATTATTTTTGTTCGCACAAATCAGCCTCTTTTTTTGCTTTTGATACTAAAAACCAGCCTCATCTCATGATATGATCTCTGGTTGAAGTTCCATTATGTTTGGTACTCTTTCCGTCTTTGGGAACATTGACTTTGATAGGGAGTTATGGAAATACAACCTCAAATCTACTGGTGGAATGCAAATATGGTGTTTGGGTGCTCCCTAGGGGACTATCTATCAAAACATAGTATTAGACTCTGAGATAGAAGGCTTTGGTGTCTTCGTTAGTTCGTTTCATTCTTGATTAGATTTTTGAGCCATGCTTTTTATAGTTGGTTATGCCAAGGGGTTCATTTTCTGAATGAATTTCTGTTTCATTCTGTATAGAATCAGCTTATCCTTCTTCAATAAATTTATCGTCGGCTATCTTTTTGGTTTTGTCTCCTTGTTGGTCAATTGACTGTAGAACATGAATAAATCAAACCAAATTAAGTCTTTGTCCCAATCAGTTGGGGTTGGCTATATGAATCTTTTTACGCCAGCTTGTTCTGTTAAGAGCCATATCTTCAGTTGAATTTAATAGGTTCATACGTTTTCTTAATACGGCATCCCATGTCAATTTAGGTTTACCCCTCTCCCGACTTTTTTTATTACTCATGATTTTGTCGTTTTTCTTACTACTACATCAACTGATTTATGTTGTATGTGTCTAAACCACCTTAATCTATTTTCTCTTAAACTTGTCCTCAATTGGTGCTACCCCTACCATTTTACGAATCTTTTCATTCATAATTTTATCTTTTCTAGTTTTATCACATATCCATCTTAACATTTTCATTTATGCAACACTCATCTTATTTACATAATTTTGTTTAACTACCCAACATTCTGTTTCATATAAAATCGCTGGTCTAATAGTTATCCTATAAAGTTTTAATTTTAATCTTGTAGGTATTCGTTGATCACATAAAATTCTGGAAGCACTTTTCCACTTTAGCCAACCAACTTTGATTATATGAGTTACACCATTTGCAACATTTTCATCATTGTTAATAATCGAATTTAGGTAACGAAATATTCACTCTTGGGGGGTCTCTTGATTTTGAAACTTTTCTTTTTCATCATTAATACTCCTATTACTAGGGGTGTTTAAAAAATCGTTATAACTGTTAAACCGGTCCGGATTGATCCAAATCATATAGTTTGGTTCAGATTTTTTGGTGAATGGTTTGGTTCTGATTCCAAATAATTAGGAACCATTTTTTATGGTTCGGTTCACGCATTAAGCTTAAAAAAACTGTATAAAACCGACTTGACCCGTTACCTATTAATACGTATTTATATTATGTATTATATATTAAGAAAAAACTTAAAAATAATATTTATTTGATCTTACATCTCTTTTTTTAATATATTTTTTTCTTTTTTATTATTTAATTTTTTATTTTTCTCATAACATTGTAATATTATATGATTTATAAACTATTGGTAATAGACGAGAAAGTAATAAAATATAATTCATAATTTATAAAAATAGAAATCTCTTTGTAGAAATATGAAACAAGTGTTAAAATAAAATGTAAAGTAAAACATTAGAAATAAAGAAAATAAAATTTTAACCAAAAAAAAAATGTGTAATTTTTTTAGCATAAAATAGATAACAAATACTTATCTTTAGAACCGCGGTTCCAAATCGGAACCGAACTGCCCAGACTATTAGTCTGGAGTATAGTCTAATACCGCGCTTGTTAAGCCTCCGGACTAATAATCCGGGCAGACTAATCCAGACTATTAGTTCGCCAAATGGGGGATAATTAGTGAGAGGGGAAGGTGTGGAATTAGGAAGGATTGGATTAATGAGTGAATTTAAAAATTTTCAAAAATAATAAGAAATATTAAAATATTAAAAGAAATAACATAAAATTTAACAATAACATAAAATTTAACTTATTAATTTATTTAAGTTAATTTTAAAATAAATTAACTTAATACAATGGTAAATCATTATCTAGTCCGTTATTTAATCCCACTCAATTCAAATACAAAAAATTAATCCCACCTCATTACTAATACCGCTTTATTACCAATCCCCCATCACTACTAATTCAATCCAATCCAGTTCGGATTATCAAACGAGCCAAAAATACTTGTTATTAGGTTTTTTTATTTATTTATGGTAAACTCTTTAATATAGGATTTTCACATTGCTTTTATCTTGCCTATGCTTTTAATAGTTTAAGAATACGCATGTTTTATATGTTAGTTTAGTGTCATGTTTAGAATAGTTTGGCTTATTTGTCCTGATCTTTCTCATGATAAAAAAATGGTTCCATATGCATAAGGTTCGGTTCCGATTCCTAAACATTTGGAAACATTAGAATGATTTGGTTATTGGTTTAGCTCAAAATCGGACCAAACTAAACCGTGAACACACCTATCTATTACCGCTAAAATTATATTCCATATATTAAGTTTTGTTCATACTTACTCGAAACTCTTTCGATTTCAAAGCTTTCCTCCAAATTGTTTGATAGCTGTGTAAACGAGGAATGAGTTATGAGGTTTCTATGAGATTCCTCACTCAAAAACAAGAGGATAATTGCAGATCCTATGTGTTTCCTGTCCAATTTTAAAAGGTACGAGACATCATATGCCGAGGTCAACCTTATGCATTTGGTCAGCCTTAGCTCATTGCTGTTGCGTCCTCTGGCTATATTTGGCATTAGGTACCTATGTTGACAGGTTTTGGTGAAAGTTTTGGGTATTGCTTGTGGATTCTCTCTTATCCTTCTTGTTTGGGGTTTACCTGGCATTTTGATCAGTATATCTGCCCTGAATCACTAATGATGCCTTCTTGCTATGCTGGCCTTCTCACCTAATGCATTTTTACTCCTATTGACTACACATCTTGGCAATCACACTGCATGTTTGAAAAGATACTTTCTAGACCCCCAATGTTGTCTTATAAGTACTGACAAATGCATTAGGGCTGCATAAGTGTAATGCAGGGCCTGTTTGGATGAACAGTTAATGTGTTTGGTAACCTGGACTAAATGCGGTTATCCATATTTGGATATTTTAGCCCTTATCCATTGATGCCTTTGCACATTTATGATATGACGATTGTGCCCTCGTTCCCCACGAGATATTATGTTAGTGTAACACAGATGGGATTTAAACCCTCATCTAGCACGGAGAAAAAAAAATTGTTGTTTGATACTGAAACCATGTCCTACCTTGTTGATTTATTAGTTACAACTTTATATATATATATATATATATATATATATATAGGGAGAGCACCCATTTGGTGTTTCCCCTAAAATGAAGCCATGTGAATATTTAGTTACCAAAAATACTCTTAGTTACTTTTTATTTTTTTCAAAATATTCATAAAATTTTTCTTTCATCACTTAATTTTAAAATTATAACTGTTTCTAATTTTAAAATTAAACTTTTTTACTATTTAAAATTTTAAAATTATTTAAATTTTTTAATATATACTTGCACACGCATGTGTGTGCCAACCGCTAGTATGTATAACATTTATTCAACTTCTAGTTTTTTATATATTATATGCTAAACAATAAAATGTTTACACGCATATGTATGTTCATGCATATATTTATTATATATATTATGCTTGTTGTGTTTGAGAATATGCTTACATGTAGGATTTGACCTCATTACCGAATGATGTCTTATAAGATACAGTATGTCTAACCTGGTTCATGTTGAGTGGAAGCACTTTTTGGAAATTGTTCCAATATTTTCAACCCAATCTTCTCATTAGGAGAGAAATGAATACTTGTTAATTACCACTGGTAAAATTGACATTTCAATATTCAGTATCACTTTTACAATATCACAACCTAACAGTCTGATAATCACTTTTCACACCGGAAGCACTTTTGAAACACGATGACGGAACGCAAACTTATTTTGAGCAGAACCACTCAAGCATAATCAATTCGTAGAATTTATTGTGCATAAGAACAATCACACTAAATGGCATTAACTCTTCTCTGTTGAATTTCTCACAGATTGTTTTGTGGCTGATCATATGGTGGAAGCCGATCCCGCCTTTGATCATTATATCCAAGATGTTCTTTGCAGGTTCCTTGGTTTCATCAACTACTAGAATTTTTCTTTATTTCTCAGCTGCAAGTTTAATGAGAAGTTGCACCTATTGTTTCTAACACATTTCCTCTTGCAGCTGTTTCTTTGTTTGCAGCACTAGGGTTTCTTGTCTATGGAGGAAGGTAATTTTTCACTATTTAGTGATCCACTAAAGTCTCTCTAAGACTGACTTGTTGAATAGTATTAATGCATGTACGGCTGCAGCATTCAATCTTGAAGACAAATTGCTAATCATTCTTAGTAACTACTTCACACTGGCATTATTTTACGGTTGTGTCAAACATGTACAGTCATCATCAGCAAAGTATCAGATTGCTCTCTCTCTCTCTCTCATCAGCACTCACAAAAACACACTGAACTGTTTAATTTGTAATTTAAATACCTGTGCATCCATAAAAATCTTTATGTACCACAAAAGGGCCAAGTCTGCTCGTGTATAGGTCAGAAATTTTGAAGGAAGTTGAACTGTAGCTCCCCACACTACTTTAAGTGGAACCATTGGTCATTATAGGTGGTGTTTGGGGTTGCTGAAGATTATAACATATAGCTTTCTGCTACTAATTTTAACAAAAAGTTACAATTTTTTTCACACTTACAAGATCTGCTATAAGTTATAATTACTTTTTTCTATAAATAATTAATTTCAGTTACAAGTGTGCATCGTTTTTCAAACATTTGCAGCTTTTGTTACGAGTTATAATTATTATTTCTTTAGTTACAATCTATAAGCAATTAGTTTTAGCAACGCTAAACACGGGCTGCCTAAGATTTTTGGGATGCTGCCAATATGTTCTGACCCCCTTAAGGGGAGCTGTGAAAGCTGAGTTTTGGTGCATTATTTGACCTTGGGCTTTGCATCCTTGAACACTAGTTTGGTGGGCTATATGTTGTCCTGGATATTTCGGAGACTTCGTAGTGCTTTCATATTGTTTCTGGCATTCTCTGGTTCTCTAGAGATGTTCAGTTGGGCAAGGCTCTGAGGCCTACTACTCTCAACTGATTTTGGTCTACAAATGCTCTTTTACCACGTCAGGAGGGATTGAAACCTTCTCTCTCTCTCTCTCTCTCTCTCTCTCTCTAGCTCTCTCACTCTTGTGTGAAGTGAGAGAGCTAGAGAGAGTGAAGCCACCTTGGTCAAGTATCCATCCTATAATTTTTGTCATCCTCTGAGGCATACTTCTCTGATATTTCATATTCTTATTAGCTTTGCTTTAATCTTATAACCTAAAGGTTGAGCCCTAATTTGATCAGGGACCATGAATCTGTAATTTCAGCCATTAGTACTCATATGGCAGTTATACTGGTAATGCCTTGTTTTGTGTCTTACCTAAACTCACGTGTTGGGATTAGGTTTTTGGCTGTGTTGCCACATTATAACATTTGGGTATAGTTTACCTCCATAATGCCTTTATGTTGATCACGTGCACATCCAATTATATTCTATACTTGCAATTTAAATGGACCTGCATCATTGGCTCTGTTATCAGAATCGTACGATTCGGTTCGATACATCTAGCAATCGATTCGCAGCAGTGGGGTGAATCGACGTAAGTAAGAATAGTATGATTCACGATACATACCACACAATTTGATACGATTCGGTTCGATACACTAAGAAATTGATTCGACACCAAACAAGTGTTTGATTCTTGTTTCTTCTAATTCATAGTTTTACTATCGAGATACTTGTCCCACATTACTTTTCTAAGTCACCCAATCTTGTTTATATATTCTAGAGGTTTCTCTACCTATTACTAATTGATTTTAGATTGAATGACTATAAATTCTAATATAGTATGATTGATATCAAAGCTGTATAGGCTAGTTTCACAAGCTAAGTTTTTTTTGTTTAGGGTTTGTTTCATTTATTTCATTCATCTTTCTATTATTTTCACTTGCAGCTGAGACGCATGTGTAGGGGAGCATTAAATATCCTACATCACTTTTTTAAGCCATTCAAATTTGATTCATATAATTTAGAGATCTCTCAATCCATTGTCAATTGATCTTGGGTTGGATGCCTCCAAATCCAAAAATGTATTTACAAATTGTCATAAATCATAACATAATTAATAATGCAATATAGGATAATTGATCATGATAAAATTCATACTCATATTTCTTGCCATAGATGCAAGCGCCTTACCTATTACACTATGTGCTCATCATTCAAAAGAAACTTTTCATTGATTTATAATTTTATATTTATAATATATATTTAATATCTAAATATTTAGATATATTTTAGAAATTATATTCAAATATTTACGATTCATGATTTAATTCGATTTAAAATTCGAGAGAAGGTAATTTTGATTCACAATTCAATTCTCTATTTAACAACTATGGTCACAGGGATGTGGATGTGAGCATCTGGTGTGGGTGTGTGCTTAGGCTTCAAACTTCTTGAACTCTTAATGTTATGACATAGGGTATGTATCTAAAAGTTGGATATGGGAATGTGGACACGTCCTGAACATTTAAATACAATGTATTCGATGTATATCTTGGCACAAGACGATATATTTTATGTAGAAATATACTTGGAATTAAATGAGATTTAATAGGAAAATGCAGTTTCTATTTCTCACCATGTAAGAGGCTATAATATTTTCTTTACTATCAAACTTCTTATACAAATGTGGCTAAAAAATTAGAAAATTTATGCATGTAATTTGAGCAAGTGGGTTAGACACATATCCTATATTCTTCTCGTATCTGGTGGACACAGATGCATTCGTATGCATGCGGGCAATAGAGGTCCATGCAACAGTTGGATAATAACAGGGGTACAATTCAGTTCAGGCTAGTTTCCACCTCTTATTTTATCTACCATGATTGTTTTGAAGCAGTTGGTGACAAGGAATGAAGCTAATGAGCCAAACTGATCTGACAAACAGAACATGCTTTTGGAACAGCTATACCAATTATGCATTTGCAGCTGGATTAAGGCACACATTAAGGGAGACTTAAGAATTCTGGAAATTGCGTGAAAATAAAAAAGATAGAACATTGAGGAACTCTTAAAAACTTCAAAGATTTTGTGAAAAATACAGATTAGATTTAATATCCCTTTGATTAAGGAGAAATATATGCGCCTGTTATCATAATCTTTTTTCTTT
>JAOTRH010167071.1:0-12577 GCA_034768845.1 Heliamphora exappendiculata
AAGCAAAATACCTGAATGGCTTAGGAATCCTCAAGTTGGGGAATGTGGGTGAGCAATTTGATCTTCAGGCGATGATCTAAACTAGGGTTTGGGACTGTCGGAGGCTCGGATCTCAGTATTTCGGCAGGGCTTCGGCGTCGGGGATCAGAATCGCTTGGTATATCGGTAGAGTCTCTCTCACTCAAAATTCATACTGAAAACGTATGATGGGGTATGGTATTTATAGAATTCTTCAACAAATGAGGTGTTGCCACGTTTTAGGGCACGTCATGCCATTTGGAGTTGGCGGCCGCCACAATGCAAGTTGGCGGCCGCTAGGTTGGAAAAGGTTCCACAAGGTTTTATTAGCGGCCGCCATAATGTGAGTTGGTGGTCACCATGTTGGAGTTGGCGGCCGCCAATTTTGGCTAGGGTTTCCAAGAGGTTCTATTGACGGCCGGCACAATGAACATGGCGGTCGCCACTTTTGACAATGACTTAGATAACAAGTTATCGATGGTTTTGGTATAATTTCATTGGTTTTAGAGATTTTGAAGGTTTTTGATGACTGGGTTCAAATAACGAGCTTGGATCAACTCCCGAGAATCGTACTAAGGCACTATTCCACCTATTTTTCATCATTGAATTCGCCTAAGATTAGGCGGGGTTAAATTGGGGTGTCTACAATGCCTGATTCTTAGAAGAGGACTATATAATGGACCACAAGCCCAAGTGTAAAATTATTCTAGAAGAACTGGGAGAAAATACTAATAGAATGGAAGAGGAACCAAGTGTTATCGACATCCCATTACCTCGTCGTAGTGGAAGGAATATCGAGACACTTGTCAATTCTGAACCAGATCAGAGTGCTACCATAAATAAGCTGATTTTACAACTAGGGGTGCATGTAGATGATGGTACACAGGGTTTAGAATCAACACAGTGTATCACTAATAGTCCATAACACCTCCGGTCCTCCTCATGACCTTAAACTAACTCATCGGTCCCCGATATGACCTAAAATTGTTCCTAGCACCTCCGGTCCTCCTCATGACCTTAAACTGACTCGCTGGGCCCCATCACAACCTCAAACTATCCCTAGCCCCTCCGATTCTCCTCATGACCTTAAAATAGCTCGTCGGTCCCCGACACGACCAAAAATTGTACTTAGCACCTTCGATCCTCCTCATGACCTTATACTGGCTCGTTAGTCCCTGACACGACCTAAAATTATCCCTAGCACCTCCGGTCCTCTTCATGACCTTAAACTGACTCGCTGGTTCTCGACATGACCTTAAACTGACTCGTCGGTTCTCGACATGACCTAAAACTATCCCTAGCCCCTCTGATCCTCCTCATGACCTTAAATTGACTCGTCAGTCCCCGACATGACCTAAAACTGTCCCTAGCATTCTTGGTCCTCCTCATGACCTTAAACTGGCTCATCGGTCCTCGCACGACCCAAGACTTTGCCCCGTTTACTCGTTTGGTCCTTCGCATGACCTTAAACTGACTACTTGGTCCTCGCATGACCGAAAAAGTTACCCCTTTCATTCTTCGATCCTTGTCATGACCCCAAACCTGTTTACACCTTCACATTTGCACCTGTTTGCATCGTTTCAGGTTTTTCATGCATCTTGATTAGCCTGCTTGCATCATATGTATTGTCCTACGAACTACGACGGGTTTGATCCCTTACAACAAGGGTACGCAAGAAGCTCGATGGACATTCGGGTTTGACCATGCTTTTTTCCATGTTTTGTTTGTGCCTAAGATTGGCGACTTGTTCGATATGCTCGTCTCTAGAGTTTTGACATTCACTTGCACTACGAGTTGCTGCAAGCTTTGTCAAAGAGGGGTAACTGTAGACACCCCAATTTGACTAAGCCGAATCTCAGGCACCCGTCTCAAATGCACCCCAATGACGAAAGAATGAGAATCAAGCTTGGAGATCCTCTTAAGCAAGCGAAAACACAAAAACGATCAAACAGCCCAAGCCGTGACCTTAATTTCTAAACGATCGCCACATTTTGATCTTGGCCACTACTTCGCATGTAACAGCCGTGACATTTTGATTCTAGCCACAACATTTGGCTACCATAAAGGTAGCAGCCTATACTGTAAAAACCATAAAGGTTAGGGCCTGAACTGCTAAAAAACAAAAAGATAACAGCCATTAATATTACGAATGTTGGGACAAGTGACAGCAACCTAGAGGGGGTCTTCCTTGCCCATTGTGCCTATAAATAGGCACCGTTTGTAAGCCAAAAGAGAGAAGAATAGCTCCAGAACACCCTTACTTTGTCAAAATTCATTCTCATCCAATATCCCATACTTCCTAAGCCATTTTTGTGTTCTTGCTTGCCTTGGAGGAGTACCCAGAGCTCGTATTGGATCAAAGGCATCCCATCTTCATCTTGAGGGACCATTCGAGGTGGATATACACACGAGGTAACCATAGGAACCACAACTTTTCTCTAAATCCTCATTTTCTTCCTCTAAAGGTGTCATGGGTGAGGGTTTTTTTTCATTTTATTGATTAATTAGCATCCATTTCAATACAAGTATTGGTTATTCTAGTTTTTTTTCCTTATAAATAGTGTTCTCATAACTTTTTGTTTCTATATTAGTTATTGTTTTCGTTCTGTACCGAAACCCACAAGCACACTTAGCACATTTGAAGTCCTTTGAGGTTCACGAAATCTCATAGCCGTGACCTTCTAATGACACGGCCGTGTGTTTTCTTAAACTAATAACGACGGCCGTGAGGAGTTTATCCTAGTCGCCATCTTTTTTTTATCAAAAATAGTGCCAGCCGTGAGGTTTCTATATCGACTCGTCATTTTTAGACCTATACAAGGTATAGTATGTGGTTTATTTGTTTAAGCCGCAACATTCCTTTTAGGCTGAAGATGTAAAAAAACATTTTCAAAACCCTTTGATCTCCTTTTATTTCATAGTCTTCTTTTTTTTTTTTATTCGGTTTAATGTTCATGCATCTTGGTTTATTTTATTAAGAAGTGATGAGTAGTAGATCTAGCCTAAATTAAATGGGCTATGGTCCCTGTTCCTTACACTTTCATTTCTGCTTGTTATGTGGTTCTACAAACCTAACGGCCATGACCTTTCAATATTACGGCTGTGTGTTTTATGAGCCACACCATGTAGGCCGCGCGTTTTCTATGAGAGTTGCCATCTTTATTTTTACAATTGTCAAGGCTGTCACCTACCTTCCCTATGGCCATAAGGTTTGTTGATGCCAGTAACATGAGAATTGTGTTTATCGTATTCTATTATCATTTTTTAGTATCCTTTATATTTTGTTTTGAGTTATTATTTGTACAGAGAATAAAGGATGGTGGACTTGGTCTAAGATCAATAGGCCATAGCCTCCATCCTACTTATCCTACATATTTGTGCCTCCTTTAAGCCATATTTTGCATTCATACCCTGTATGGACTCCTAATAACCATAGCCGTGACATTCTATTTGTCTCGGCCATGAGTTTTTTTTAGCATGTTGCTTGCGGTTACCGTATATTTATCACTGTCGCTAACTTTGTGACCTTTTATGTCATGGCCGCGATATGTGTTGCTATGGCCGTGTGTTTTATGCATATCCAGTAGATTGAAATAGTGTTTAAATATTTTCTATTTTGTTCAGTATAGCCTGTTTATAGCATGATAGAAACTGAAAGTTTACTACATGTCCCTTAGGTCTGTATTCATTTATTTTACTGCTCACTCGCATGTTTTTCGTTTTTCTTTGCTCAAACTATACGTGTGGCATATCTAGAAATAATAACTAAATTGCATGACCCTGAGAAGCATAGTTTGGTTTTGCTTTGTTGTTTCCTTTTGTTTGAACTCTCTTCAACCTCTCATTTTGTATATGTTACCTTCAAAAACGTTTATAATAAGAACCAACATTGACAAAGTAGAGGCTAACCTTACAATTGGGCGAAAAGGGTGCCTAATACCTTCCTTTCTCATACTTTAGCCCTCAAACCCACTTTTTCTTTGGTTATATATTTAAAAGACCCATAGTCTTCCTTTGTTTATCTTGGTTTTTCTCAAAAACCAAGTGCCGACTCCATTTTGTTTTAAAAATGCGTTTGGATATTTTAGATTTTTTGTTTTAAACAGAAAAGGAACATTTGTCTAAAAACGACGGATATTCAGTGCATCTTACACCCACACCTCGAAAATGCCCGCACTAGGCTTGTTGCAAAAGGGTTCACTCAAAAAGAGGGGATCAATTATGAGGAGACTTTTTCGTCGGTCGCCATGCTTAAGTCTATCTAGTTTCTCTTATCTATTGCAACTTATTTCGATTACGAAATTTAGCAAATGGACGTCAAGCCAACTTTTCTTAACATAAGTCTTGACGAGTGTATCTACATGTTACAACCAGACAATTTTATAGCAAAGGGCCAAGAGCACATATTATACAAGCTTAAGAGATCAATTTATTGACTTAAGCAAGTATTTATGTCTTGGAATACTTGGTTTGATCAGGCCATTAAGTCTTTTGGTTTTGATCATTGTCCTAACGAGTCTTGTGTGTACAATAAGCATGATGAATGCGTGGTGGTGTTTTTAGTACTTTACGTGGATAATATCTTGATCATAAAAAATGATGTGGGGGTATTATATTCGGTTAAGGTATGGTTATCCGGCCAGTTCGATATGAAAGACTTTAGAGAAGCCAGTCACATCCTTGGGATCAAGCTTATGCAAGATTGAAAATAAAGGATGTTTGGCTTATATCACGCCCCAAACTCTGGGCCACATGAAATACCCACAAACAACCATACATAACACCCAACCCAATGTTACACTCTCAAATAAAAGCGTACATACATTTTATATCTTCACCCAAAGGCATACAAAACATGGTTCCAATATCGAAAACATGTAAACGTACATGGTCCAAAAGAAACAATAGAAAGATTACAAATCTTCTGCCCCTCCAGCACAGTCGAATTAACCAGCACAACCGGTACTTGAAAAATATTTCAAATCCCACACCGTGAGCCATAGCTCAGCAAAAACTAGACAAACATGAAATTGAAGCTAAACATGCTAGCAGAGTAATATGTATGTTACGACTCGCCCGAGCCTCAAAACAAGTTTGAAAATAGTTTTATATCACGACTCACAAGAACCTTCAAAACAGTTTGAAAACAATTTTGTATACATACAAATTTGCTACAATGCTTCACATGCAAAGGTTAACTCCTACGAGCCTCGATTCTCATGAGCCCACATGCAAGACAGTTATATACATCGACTCACACGAGCCTCAAAGATAACAGGTATATGTATACAGCACAGGTGTACATATCTATATCGACTCTCACAAGCCCTAACAACAGTTCTACAATAACACGATGATACACACTTAACAAAACGATTTTTTCAAACTTTCACCGAAGGACCGCAGCCCCATCTACTACAAAGTTAACCGAAGTTAACCTATGCAACACATGCAGCTCACGCAGCACACGTCACCCATACAACACAACACATGCCTCTTTAGGACCTCTTTTCTGTCCTTTAGATACCTGCGCACAAATGCATCGATAGGATCCCTTTTCCATCCTTTCGATTTTTACGCACAGACACATGCATTTTTAACCAGAGTTAACATATATCGAACCCCTTTTTCGTCCACGTTAACTAAAGCTAACGTTCATCGAACCACTTTTTTGTCCATGGACCACTTTTTCGTCCACAACACATTGGACCACTTTTTTCGTCCACAACACATTTTTTCGTCCACAACACATTGGACCACTTTTTCGTCCACAACACATCATACCACTTTTCCGACCACATCGAACCACTTTTCCATCCACACACATCTAAATAAAACCAGAGTTTTATATATACCAGGACCACATATCTGTCCCACAACATGCATGAATAAAACTAGAGTTTTAAATGCACAAAATCATGTAAAACACCAGGTTTCGCATAACAATGCCACATATCCTGCCACGACATCACATGCCACACAACCCGACATCCCCTCACCTATACGCCCCATCCTCTCACTCAGACAACCAACAACGCAAAAAACTAAAGCATAATCCGAAGGCCAACACCAAACCTCCCACAACATGGTTTTATAAACGTTTTCACAAACCTCGACTTTTTTCCAAAACCCTCTTTTTAGAAAAGAACGTCGAACCTAACACGTCTCACACCCAACGATGCACTAACCACCACGCACACAATCGTGCACCAACAGCCTGCATCTAACCATGCACATCAACCCCAAGGATGACAACAAAACCCGAACAACTCCCGAGGCTACCACACGACCCCCAAGGCGACAACACGACCAACCTCTAACAAGAAACGACCCATACCCCTCTTTAAGGATCCAATTGACAGAACCCCATAATTCCATCAATCAAAAAGCCACAAGAGGAGAGCCAGTCAATCGAACCCCATAATTCAATCGACCGAAAAGCCACAACGCAACCACCAAAATAACAAAACACCCCCACACAGAACATCAGCCAACTAGACCCCGACCTAGTCGACTGAAAAGGGCTACTGGAATTTTACAAAATTCACCCAAAGCACAGGTCAGTCGATGACCTTCCAATCCAGTCAACTGAACCCCACAACAGACAATCCAGTCAACTAACTACCGAGTTCGGTCGACTGATCCCCAACGAAAATCGACTCCAAGCTACAGGAACCACCATTTCAACCCCAAATCGAAACCTCCAAACTCTCTTTCAACACCCTCGGACATACCTAAGCCCTCAACAACCACAAAACCTCAAAAGGAACACTTAGAACCCGATTCCATCCAACCGAAATCAACCAAAACCTAATTTTTTGAAACAAAAATTGGGTTTTTATGCATTTTTAACCAATAAAAACACATATAATTACACGTAGCACCCTTATAAGACATGAGAGTTCAGGATTCTACCTCGTTGAGTTAAAAACTTGACACCTTGAACCACGTGCAGAAATGGACTTCGTCAGAGCAAAATTCTGTCCGAATGAAAGTGTAGCCCACCACGAGGATACTTGGGATCTGCTCTCTGATCGTCGAAAATCGAGCCCTGGCCCCCTGAGAAGTTAGAGAGAAGGCAGAGCTTCTAGGGTTTTAATAGCTTAAAGAGAGAGAGAGAGAGAATATGTTTTGAAAATATCTAAGGCAAGATATTTATAGACTCGCTAAAAAATATCTTTTTTTTTTTTAAAAAAATGCACCACAATACCCAACGGCCTCGGGAACCAACCCTACATGCATATTTAAGCCCAATTATGCACAAAATACATATAAACATGCTATAAAGAAAGCGATAAACAACGTGTCAAAAAATGTCAGAAAAGAAAATGGGTCAGGGTCTCACAGCTTATCGCATGCTACTTATATCGATACATTCCATACTCGTTTTAGCATGCATGATTTCAAGAAAGGGTTTCTCCCTTTCAGGTACAGAATCACTTTATCCATGAAAAAGTGTCCGAAGACAGCTGTTGAGATAGAAAAGATGAAGGCAGTTTCTTATGCTTCGGCAGAAGGAAGCCTCATGTACGCTATGCTTTACATTATACCCAACATCTATTTTGTAGTTAGCATGATTAGCAGATATTAGTGTAATGTAGGGCATGAGCATTAGATAGCGGTAAAACATATAATCAAGTACATGAAAAGTACTAAGGATTATATGTTAGTTTACTAGGCAGATAGTCGAGTGCCTTTTGAGTACACGGACTCTAATTTTCAGTTAGATAATGATTCCCAAAAGTCTATTTTAGGATATGTGTTTACCTTAGGCAGTGGAGCCATAAGTTAGAGGAGTATCAAGCAGTCCTACATTGCTGATTCTACCATGGTGGTCAAGTACGTGGCAACTTTTAAAGCAGCCAAGAAAATCATTTGGCTTAAAATTTTTTTACTGCATCTAGATGTGGTACCTTTAGTACAGTCGGCTATTATACTTTATTATGATAGCAGTAGAGCAGTCGCCAACTCAAAGGAACCAAGAGCCCACAAGAAAGGGCAGCATATCGAGCGTAAGTATCACTTGATACGAGAGATTGTACAGAGATGTGACGTAATTGTGACCAAGATTGTATTAGTAGACAATCTTACATATCTTTTTTCAAAGAGCTTACCAGATAGGACTTTTGACAGTCATGTAGAGGGCATGGGAGTCAGACATATAGCAGCGTGATTTTGAGCATAAGTGGGAGAATGTTTAGGTTATATGCTAAAAATCATATTTTGGGTTTTGATATTTAATTTTATTTATTAATAAAATTAAGTTTTATCCATTTTATGAGAATCTTCATGAGCAAATGTATACGTTTCATTATTTATTTAATATTGTGCATGAGTGTCTTTTATTCTACATAGTATTTAATCTGGTGTGTAGAGTTTGACTTACACATAGAAGACCATATTATCGATTTTTATAGAGTATAAGTTTTTGGTTCACAATCTTAGATGGAATTGGGCACACTGTCGTACAACTGTAGCACAATATTTTAGTATAACTATCTTGATTATAGGAAACGGTAATTATTTCAACAATTATTTTAACTCATTGTGTTAGTACACTCTGTGTTTATTGAATAAAACTAATTTGGGGTAATTAATTTTATACTGGCCATATAAATTAATCACACTCCATGGTTAGTAATAGTGCTTATACTCTTAATTCTGAAATAATTATTATACACATACATTTAATATTCATTATTTTGATTCATTAGTGGCGCAATCTTTTACGGGTTAATAAACCGGGTGAGTTGGATAATGGCCTTAATTATACGATGAATATTAATTATTAACAGAATCAACATCTCATGATCGGGATTGATGATATCCACTTGACAAACCTTATAAGTTTTGACCGTGCCAAACCCTATAGGCAGATTTTGTAATCCGGCATATCGAATAAGTTAAGCAGAAGTTCTTAAGAATTTTTAAAAAAGTCGATTAAATAAAAATATTAATAATTTAATTTAATCGACGGGTATTTGTAATCTTAATGTAGAAGAGAATAAATAAACATTTAATAATAGAAACTCGAATAATTCGATTTTCAAAATAAGGCTAGGAGTGCAATTATAATTCTTTAGTGGAATGAATTATAATTTATGTTTTTATTAAATTACTTCTAGGTTGATGTAGGATTTTATAATTACATTAGAAGCTCATGTCTTCTTTACTCCACAGGTCCCTACTGTAGCTTATAAAAGTGCAATGATAAACTATGGCCACAATTAATTCAGTTAATCTGTCTTTAAAACTAGGTTTTCCATGTTTTTGTGAAAACCTAAGTATAGCCAATTAGGGTTTGAAGAACACGAAGAGCAAAGCCCACACTTTGATCATATTCTTGTCATTTGGGAATACAATAGAAGACTTGATTGGAGGATAGATTGCCAGTCAATAACCGCGTTGATCTATAGACTAAAGTTTGTTACTGAAAATAAAATCAATTTAAACAAATTTTTAAAGAATAATTCTTCTAACTTTGGGAGTTATACCGGGTTATTATTTTCATTGTTTGATGCCAAAAAAGGTTTTAATTTGGAACCGATTTTACCACTTGCCCATCTAGATTTTTTTTTGACTTGATTCATATACATTATTACTAGATCTTGGTTTTCAAGCTCAACAGTACCCTCCTCACATGGGACATAATATCACCTCAAAGGGCTGAGACTTTATGAGTGATCTGCATATCAGGAATCTAACTCCCAATGCAAAGATTATACTTATTGCTTATTACCTTTCTCCATTTAGCATTCCTCTCTTTCCTGAACCTCCACCATCATTTGGCTAGCAGGGCTACATTATTGGTGTCCATGGAGGACAAACATAGTCCCCCAGCTACTTCACTTATATTAGCCTTCTTCTTGTTGGAAAAAAAGAATCTTAAGAAACTAATGATAATCCATACAAATTATAACAAGAAAAATGAGAACCCAATTAAAAACCCAAAGTCAACGAAATAAGAATTATACCTTCGAGATCTCTCTGATTTGATCTCGTCTCAGCATTCAAACAATAATTTGTCAAATGGATGCTTACGAGAAGGAACTGAAATGCACCTTGAGTCTTCTGTTATATTCTCTTATACTCTATCACAAGTAAAGAGTGGGCGCTGAATTTTGTGACTTAACCCTAACTCGGCTGCCTCTACTCAATATCATGAAAATATTAAGAAATCCTAACTGCGAAGAGGGTTATGATGTATAAATATATGCTACGGCAGGAACCTAAGGAATAAATAAGATTCGAGCTCCTTATATAATTAGTAAAACTTAATTCAATCCAAATTAAATTCTTAATTCCATAAATTACAATTCGAGCTCCTTAAATTCCTATGGTAAAACGGAGTCAAGTTTAATGCAAAGCATAGCATACATAAGGCTTCTTACTAATGAAGCATAAGGAACTACGTTCATTTTCTCTATCACAGTAGTTATCTTAGAACATTGTGTTGGAGGCAAACTGTCAAGATCATTGTTTTTGTAAACGATTTTTGGTTAAAAAATAACTAGATGGGCAAACGCCGGAATGGGCTCCAGATAAAACTTTTGATAATGAACGATCAAAATTAAAACACGTGCAACTACAGTTATTTTAGAAGAATACCTTTTACCGGTTAAATCTTCAACTATATTTTTTATTCCGAGTTGAAACTCGTGTCAAACTTTCTACTTTATTCTCTTATGCGATTGCCAAATATAGTGTGGGGTATAATTCTTCGAGAACTCATACCAGCAGAACCTGGACAGCATTAGTCTTAAAGACAAGTTATAAATATGATTCACCATACCTGCATATTTATAGAGCTACAACAGGAACCTGTAGAGTAATTATGAGTTAAACTTCTACTGGAACACAAATACGTATCCAGCGGTTTTCGTAATTAAGCAAACCTCATAGCAATATCTGCAATTATGAAAACCTTACAGCAATTTTTGTAATTTTCATAAAACATTAAATTACAGTTCACACCACTAAAGAACTATAATTACACTTTGACCCACAATCTGAAGATTATCTTGTATTAAGCTCCTGCTATTAAATGCTTAATATTTCTCCCCACGTTAAGATTTTTAATACCCGCCAATTAAATTTAATTACTGATAATTTAATTTAATTGGCATCTTTAATTTTTTTAAGTCCTTCTGCTTAATTTATTTGACCACCGGATAATCAAATCCGCCTGTAGGGTTTGGCCCAATCAAAACTTATAAGTTTTCTTAAGGGGATATCATCAATCTTAATCTTTCGGGATGTGAATTTCATCAATAATTAATATTTATCATATAACCAATACCGCTATCCAACTCACTAGGAATATAGACTCATATAAGATCGCATCCTCTAATGAAACAAAATAACGAATATTAAATATACGCAAATCAATAATTATTTTAGGAATAAAAACATAAGCACTATTCATAATAACCTTGGGGTGTGAATTAATTTATATAGTCAGTATAAAATTAATTACCCTAATGTGTCATATTCAATACATACAAAGTATACTAGTACAGAGAGTCGAAATAATAGACGACACTATTATCTGTTCCCCGTAACAAAGACAGACTTACTAAAACTCTATCCTACAATCATACCAATGGTATGTACATTTTTATCTAAACTGTGAACAAATAACTTATACTCTACAAGAACTTAAAATCTGACATTCTATGTGCAATCCGTACTCTACATACCAGATTAAATACTATACAGAATAAAGGATATCCATATAAAATATTTAAAAAATGATATACATGCATTGCTCATATAAATTTCAATAAAATAAAAAATTAATTTTATTAAAATTAAATTAAATAATAAAAATATGATTTTTAGTATATCAACCCTAACACATTGATTTTTGGATAGAGTGATTCCATGTCTAAAAGTGAAGAACTATTTTTTGGAATTCTACATGCTAAAATGAGGAAGAATCATATCAATAAAAGTAGCTTGTAATAAGCCCAACATCCTGTTAGAGGCAAGACTACCAAGATCTTTGTTTTTACAAACGATTAACGAAAAAAATTAACTGGACGGGTAATCACCAAAATGGGCTCCAAATAAAACTTTTGATGATGAACGATCAAAATAAAATCCGTGCACCCAAAGTTAGTTTAGATAAATACCTTTTTACCAGTCGAATCTTCAACTACGATTTGAATCCGAGTTACTGTCAGATCTTCTACTGTATTCCCTTATGCGATTCTCGAATATAATGTGGGCTATAATCTTTTGAGAACTCATACTGGCAAAACCAGAACAGCCTTAGTCTTAGAAGATAAGTTATGAAACTGGTTCGTCCTACCCGCATATATATAGGGCTACAACAGGGACCTGTGGAGTAATTATGAGTAGACTTCCAGTGGAACATAGACACGTATCAGTGATTTCTGCAATTAAACAAACCTCATAGCGGTATTTGTAATTTTCATAAAATACTAAATTACAGTTCACACCACTAAAAACTATAATTACACTCTGACCCATAATCTCAAGACCATATAGCATTGAGCTCCTGTTATTAAATGCTTACCATTTCTCCCCACGTTAA